>JASANB010007431.1:0-25747 GCA_030248155.1 Sabatieria punctata | reverse complement strand
GTTTACTTTTGCTACAAGAAACTTTGTATGACGTTTTCTTTCTGTTCAGTCCAAAAAGCAAGATGTAAGTGGTGACATTCCTACTGTCGCTCTGTTAGTGTGCAATTTCAATCGCATACTGACGGTCCCTATAGCTCCTGCTTTGCGGGTATTCTGTTTAGCATGTTACCTTCGTTTGTTCGATAAGATCATCACTTTGTTCTACGTACAGTTGCTACGTACGCCTTAATTACTGACAGGATCAGGTTACCTACTAAAATCTAAGGTTCACAACGGACGTTCTGATCCAATGCACAGAAAAGTTCAGTTCAGCTTAGAGTTACCTACCAACTGTGCTACGTACTCATGTAAAGCACAGATGGAAGCGCTTATGCGACACAATTGTTTTGACTTTGGTAAAGTGTCTTTGCATTGAGGCAGTTTTTGTGAAACGTTTTGCTTTCTCTTCTGCAGAAGAGGACTGCCTACATGTTTGGTGTTCTAATGAATCTGGAATTTGTTCCTGACATTGATTTCCTTTCCTCTTTACTCTCACGGATTCCACCGAAATTTAGTGGGCTAGTAGCACCTGATATTGATTGACCTACAAAGATTAGTTCGATTCAACGCTCTTGAGTATAGATTTAACCTCCGGAAATTTTTGCTCCATGACTATGGACGAAATTAATAATTAGAACCGTTTTTCTCGTTTTTTTTCGAAAATTTCAAATTCAAATTCAGAGCCATATAATATAACCCCAAATATCAGCTCACAGCATGGACTGATACCCGAGAAAATCGGTTCCATTTTTTTCGTACCGTAGTTAAGGAGCAAATTTTTCGGATCGCATAACTCCACTCTGGACTGTTGAATCGAACTATTCTTTGCAGGTTGGCTATAAAAGTCATCAGTACCGGTAGAAACAAACAATTTTCCGTTCAGCTCACCTGAATGGAAAATTTTGAAACGCTTCTGTGAGCTCAATTCTAGGCCGTTTATTCTGTAAATTGGTCTAGAGTTTCTTTTGTAGAAACTGTAGTGGCTGACAACTTTGCAGCGAAAAATGTCAGCTTGTTGGCTCGCAATCGTTGTTCGAAATTTTCCGTTCAGGTGAGCTGAACGGGAAAATCGTTTGTTCCTACCGGTGCAGGTGCTACTTAACTAGCAAGCACCAAATTTCGGTGAAAGTCAAAGTCAAAATTTCAACTCTCAATCGGCATGGTAGACACAGTTGATGCTGTCAGAGACCGGCTCTTAAACCCAAAATCAATTGCCACTCTACTCACTGCTAAAACTAGCTTCTTTGCAGTGAAGGAGTATACTGTCAGAAACGGCATGACCAAATTGACCCGTTTATCAGAAACATAACATAACCTGTTTCAAAAATGAAAACCGGAGGAGCATCAATCGATATTCTGTAAAGGCGGTCTAACGATTCTAGCGTTTGAATTATATGAACTATACAATAGGGGTTTTAGGGTCCCTCACCGACAAAGACTAAACCCCTCAAATCAGGAGACGCAATTTTTGGGCCAATTTTTTTAACAATTTCAGGCACGAAGATTTCTGACATCTGATTTTTAACTGCGTTCGGACTAGAGATATGCACGGGCCCGGCCGGGCAGCTTTTCAGACCACCCGGGCCGGCCCAATTTTGATGCCCGGTTGGCAAGACAGGCCGGGCATGCCTCACCTTAGCGACCCGGGCCAGAAAAAGGTGTCCGTCACATCCCTAACCTGTACCCGTATTTATAGGCCAGAATACCAGAGCCATTTTTAGTTACATGCCTGCAAGCAGCACTTATGAGATTGCGTGTTCCTTTCATTGCACATCAACCAATAAGCGGGCGACGAAATGCTTGTGCAGAGTGAGAAGGTCGTACGCAGTTGTGTTGAGCAGTTCAAGCAGTGTGCATGCCCAATTTTATGGTAAACATAACTGTGGTTTGATAGAAACAAGGTTAATATGAATTCCGAAGTTACAGGTAGAAGGAACACGCCACCTATTGGTCAAACAGAAACGGTAACGTTGGTAAAAAAGCCATCTAGTTTACTGACACACTGATACCGCGTTTTGACACATTCACTTTAATCCAGCATCTTACAGGAGTAATTTTAAGACCGATTCTCGGGTTAGAGTGCTAATGCAACAGTAATACGTACCAGCGTACTATTAAATGAGTACGTCGGTACATCACTGTTGCTCGAGAAAATTAGCAAGAGGCCGTCAACCATATCATTTTTGTCGATGCCAAACTTCCCCAATCAAAAGCATAAATTCGTCGGTGACGGCTAGATGGATACAGTGGCGTAACTATGGTTTCAAATCGGAAGCTTCACAATTCGCCTTTTAAGACGCATTCGAAGGCATTTTGGGATTAGAATTAACACTTTCAGAACACGTCAACAGCAGTTTTTCAGCACCTTTTTCAGCTACCGTTACGTCACTGTAACATATTGGGCTGAGGGGCTTACAACCTGGACCGTCATACTTCCTCATCAAAAAGGATAAAATTTGGTTCAAATGATAACGCTACACCTTTGGGTGAAAATAAGATTGACTGAACGATAACTAAACTTTCGGCACGGTGGCAAATTAGGACGTTTCTTTTTTTACCAACACCATAAAAACAGGAAGCTACAATGACAGCTGCTTACAAATATAATGTAGAAATAAGGTCAACTCTTTCTTATCTAACCTAACTGAGTAGTACAAATGAGCGCCACACCATCACTCGTGAAAAACAACAAAAATCTGTTTGGACGTGTTGAAATCGAGGGTGAAGAGCACCTTGTTGCGGCTAGGGTACAAATAGACAGGCAACGTGATGTCGCTGTCTCCGCTCTTCGGACCTCCCGGCGTGTGCACCCACCGAAGCTGGACGGCACTCATGGTCTGACCAGATCTGATCACTCACTTCCAACTGTCGTCCGCCGCCGCACGTGGCACCCATCAATTTGACACCTGAACATCGTCTCTCAATCTTTTCTCTCACCTCAGCCACCACCCACTTACCGGTTACTCCGAAGTTGCAGTCGTCCATTTTCAGTTTACCGAAGTCGCCGGCCATTCGCACATCGAGGCTGAGTTCTTCCAAAGACCAGCCGTTCACCTGGGCTACGTACTGCCGCGACGCTGTTATGTAGGTTTCCGGACTGAACAAACCACCCAGCCACACTTTGAGAGTCTGAAGCGCAGTCTAACTAACAACAAACGTCTGCAATTCCAACCAACCTTTAAGCCTTTGGCTTGATCCTTCTGCACCGAACTCGCCACTTTGTTCAGCTGCTCGATTCTATCTTCTCAGATCTTGCACCCACTGCATTACTGTAACACCGGTGGGTGTGCGATACCGTAACCACGACTCGGGTACCATTCCTAAACGCAGTTATATCAGCGTAACACAGCATGCAACTCGCGGGCGGAACCTTTGTTCAACGAGCCGGTGACTTGTCGGTGATAGTTAGTCTGTTTCTTGAAACCCTGGCAGATCTCGATCACGTCGTTCAGGTCGTGGCGCACCTGAGCCAGCAGCCGACTGCCCAGATTGACCTCGCGCTCGAAAAACCTGTACAACGGGTCTTTGATGTTCTCAACGGTGCGCTTCAGCTGACTCAACGCCTGAAAGAAGCCGCTTAAATAAACAAATTGTGTAGAGAGCGCTTAGAATCTTTACCTTTGGCAACAATTTGAGCCAGTGGAGACCGGCCTCGTGCAACTGTTTCATCCACATGGGATGCACGTCGCCGCTGGGACTCGCTGGCGAAGCAGGACTGTAGGGTAACTCTTCGTCCTCACCGGACATTTTCAGCAGCTTTCCCAGCGTATTCTGGGCTGAAAACAAAAGAAGTCTAGTCCTAATACTGCTGTGCAACGCAAACCAAGTCATGTTAGCACAGACGAACGTAAAGACAGACAGAGCGAAACATATGAAACATAAACAAAGCATATTTGGCTTAAGGATGGAGGAGGAGAAAGGTATTGGCCGATCCTTCACCGAAACCGAGTGTCTTGCAGGCAAGAATTACCACTTTCTTCTCTCAGTCGGCTAGGTTTTTGATTTCTTTCATGCGCAGTAAATCCTTACTAACTTCTCGAGCTACAAGCATTCGATAGGGATCGATTATTAGGACATTCACAGGCACGGTACATGCGCGCAGACATGCAGACGACTGGTTGAGCAACAGATACGACAAATACCTACGTACCTCTGGTGGTCAGCAACACCTTCTCAGCATTATTGGGCAGGCCGAGCCACATCGGCGCTTGCAGATGTTTAACCGACTCCGTCCACTGTACGTACTGCTC
Organism: Sabatieria punctata; assembly: GCA_030248155.1. NCBI lineage: Eukaryota > Metazoa > Nematoda > Chromadorea > Araeolaimida > Comesomatidae > Sabatieria > Sabatieria punctata. The sequence continues at coordinate 21,458 of JASANB010007431.1, read as the reverse complement.
GCGTCTGACGCCGTCCGGCACCATAAAGGCGTTCCACTGCCGTCAATGTTGGCAATTAGCTCACAGTCGGTGTTGAAGCTGTGCGCCGTAAACAATTTCTCTATGAAGCAATCCAACAACACCTAAAGCATTTGTACTGTCTCCAATTAGACCTATCCATATATCACTCTGGTTCACGAAACAAGAACGTAAGATGATTGGAACCGATATCGCTTGATACTCCGTTCTCTCTAGGGCACCGGTTTCATGGTATCACTTCTTCTTTCGAGGTCAAAGGCGATACCATGTAAATAATTCGGACAGATTGTTCAAAGTCTTTGACGCTTTTTCTCCTTGGACCGTACTTTAGATCTGTGCCACATGTGGCACTAATTCTCTGACATTTACCACTTAAAAACCGTTTTCGGTTCCGATACAATTGAACTCGAAGGTACCGGCACAAACTGTTTTGTTGTTATTTCCTTACATGTTTAAACCAAGAAAACGTTTGTGTATGCCAAATATGTCACATCAGTGAGTAGCACAGTAAGGCACCACCACAGGCCACGAACGTGGGGGTGCCTTATACGGTGCCACTATCCTAAGTACCGGTACCGTATATGATACCGGCACCTTATAATGGTGTCGGCACCATAAACGGCGTTAAGTGCCTGACTGTAGAAAGAACGTGATTTGTTACGTGCATTCATCTTGAAATCGTAGCAAAGGCTACCAAACTGGACCGAATACCAAAAATTAACTCTAACGTTAAGAAAAAACTACTATTACGTTCACCTACGATTTTTCACATATTAGTAGTGCGTGAAGGGCTTTTGAAAGGTTTCGCTATAGCTATGCAGTACCTGGTCATAAGTGTTGTCAATGCGACCACCATAGATGCACTGTGAGAGCAGTGTTTGCAGTGCGTCCCACGGAACTTTATCGGGTGGCAAATTGGACCGTCCCTGCAGCGACACAGTTAGTCCGTAGTTGCAGAGAGCAGTTGTTTTCTTACCATAGCCGTAGCATCGACACATGCATCCAAAGTGTCGCAGGCCATTCTGAAATCAGCCTCGGAGAACTCGTAGGTCTTCGACCAACCCAGCGGCGTGTAGCGCAACCGTTCTTGTACGACAGCATGGAACCAGGCCAAGACGAAATAGAGCCGTGCACGTTCGGCAGGCGCCTAAATAATAATAGTCAGTGTAATTAGTCGGTCAGCGCCAGCCAAAGAGCATTAAGCAAAAAAAAACTGGTTTCCTTGACTAATTGTCACTCTATCTCCTCTCATTCTTTTTGGCACCTTCCGATGCATGGGACGCATCGAAGGCGTGGCAGCGGAGATAACAGAAAAATAAGTCAAAAGTACGTGACCACACTGTACCTTGCTCATTCTCGAAGCCGAAACGGTGCTGAACGTGCGCAGCAAATTGGCTTTAATGCCGGGCGGCGGTTCGAAGGTGAAGATTCGACCGGTGCGCAGTAGGTTGACCGGCAGTTTCGGGTGGATTTCGGTTGTTAGGAAGAGTCGGAATTGTGGATGCGGTTGCAGCGTGTGCAGCTTCTTCTCCAACTGACCCAGCCACTGCGGCGCCAAATGCACGTTCTTCAACAAAACCCACCGGCCCGATTTGTAAGCCGAGTTAATGACAGTGTCTGCTTGACTGAATCCTTCGGCAGAGCCTGCAAAGTACGCTGATTTTCATGCTGAAACAGATTTTGCGACAATTTGACGGCCGTACCAATAGCGATTGGAGTAACGGATTTGTTGAGTTCGGTGGCCATGTCCTCAACCCGACCGCTGGCGTCGTATCCGGGAACCGAACACAACAGAACGGGCGTGTTACTTTGTATCTAAAACAAAAGCACAATTCGCATTTTACCCTTCCAGACTACAGACACACCTCCTTTTCAACGATGTGTCCCAAGTCCAGAACGCGATCGGCGTAAGTCATAAACTCTGCACCGAACACCGCGGAAACGAAGTTGTGACAGGCTGCCAAAAATCGGTCGGGTCTGAGAGCTTGGATGACAAGCAAATTGTAGATCGACGTGCCGGTAACAGCTGAAAAAAGCTTAGGTCAGTTAGTGGTTGGTAAAACTAAAGGCTGAGAGTGCAGAAACTGACACAGCGGAGTCTTTTCTTGCCAAAGCTTGGGAGGAGTGCTTTCAGGATGAGCCGAGTTTACCCAATCCTTGAACGACTGTCCTGCATTGCGAATGTCTTCAGCTGCTGAGGCGAAAGCAGGCAGCGCAATCAGCTTAGAAAGAGTCTCTGTTTGTTGGGCGTCCAGGCCAGCAATCTCGCCTAGTGACGGCGTTTTCGAGCCGACACTCAGCAAGTCGGCACCACGCAGCAGATGGTCAAATTCGGTCTCGTAGCTTGGTTCACTAAAAACGGTCATAAGTTTAGCTACAAACCGTACGTAACAAATAAACGTACTTGGCCAGCCCTTTGAGGAAGATACGTGCCAGTATAATGGCGTAGGTGATTTTGTCTTCGTGCAACATTCCCCGCGCCACCCGATTGTAGGTGGTTTGGAAAAGATCATTGGTGACGATGGACAATCGCTGACTGTAATCGGACACACCGTTAAGGTGCGGATTGTCGGCCAGGACTGCGGTGAATATATCCAGGAAGAATTGAAGCGAATATTGGTACAAAAAGTGGATCTGCAAGTCTGCCTTTCTCTACTCGGCAGGTTGACCGAATTCGAACCTGGTTAAGCTGCTCCAGCGTGAAGTAGATAGAAGAACAGGCTTGCGACAACGGTGTGTACACCTGAGACGTTTGTTCTACCTCCGCCATGACTACGTCGGTTTCGGCCGCTTTTTTGCTAACTTCAGCAGCTTCGTTTTTCAGCGTTTCCAGCGTGCCGATCACACTGTTGTCGTCCAAAATTCTACCTTTAGCCTCGTTGAGAGCTTGCAATAACGACTGTTCTAGCTGACGCAAGCGCAGAGAGAATTCCCCTAGAGAAAGACAGTTTGCGACGATTGCATTCAGTTGAGACAAGCGACCTCACCTTGCAGCTTCAGCAGATCTGACCGTTTCTGGTCAACGTCCGGACGTTCTGCTTTCAGCACCTGATTGAGACACTGGCCTTGCAGACTAGCACGGGTGACTGTGAAGTTAACGAAAGTAACGCGAGAACAAACATCAGGCGGAAATTCAACCTAAAACCAAAGCATACATAAGACGTTCAATCGGCAGACCGGTAGGAAGTACAGTTGGATCTCTGGTGGACAGAAATATCATAAAGGCAGGCGAGAAATCGATGTCCTGATCGCCCAGTGTTAACAGCACACGACCACCAGTACGTTTGAGTTCTCTGTTGAGGACTGGATTGAGGATGGGGTCGTAGGACTCCACGTCTTGCACCAAAAGCGGGTTTCCAAATCGAAGTGCAGATTCGAGATTTTTGCGGAACGAATCGTCCAGGAAACTGGTCTTTTTTATCTTCTTGTCGGCATACTCGTTCATCAGAAACTCGCTAGCCTGACCGCTCGGGTCGATAATTAGCGGATAACGATTGAAGCGACTCAGCATGATGGCGTTTTCTGTGCACAGATCATCAGCTGGCAGGGCGTGTCGCTGCCACCGCAACCGGTCGTCCGGATTCGAGAGATACTCCACCCTGGCCAGGTCCGAACGATACTGAATGCCGCCCTGCTCCAGATGGTGCGACCAGTTCATGAAGAGCGTCTGACGCAGTTGCTGGTCAAAATAGCCTAAAAACACACTAAGTTATATAACTGTAACTGACATGTTACAACTTGACTGTAGCTTTCCGCACAATCTCCCGTTAGCTTCCCTCGCATTCATTTATCTACTTACCACTAGAGTGCGAACTTACTGGTATACAACCGCCCCCGGGCAGCTCAACATACCCTCCAGTTGTTCAGACTGTTCCAGTTCACTGTAAAAGGGAGGGCCTCGGTAAACCCGGCTAGTTCTCAAATGCTAACTCCTCTTCGGACGCATAACGTGTTTTACTTTGTTGTTGTTCAACTTTATTCTGTACCTGACAGAAGAGGACACGCATACTCAAAAAGAGCCCTTCAACGCGCTGCCCTTGCTACGTGATTGTTGACTTCGGACTGTCAGTAATGTGCAATCGGGCCGGGCCACATTCCTAGACTGAACAACAGTTGGAACCTAGTGGTACAGAAGGGTGGGCTTTCTTTGGGCCCAGCCGGCGTACCAATCCACTCCACTCGGCGAGACAAGCTCTTGTCGCTGAGTTGGACGGGGGACAAGCAGTCAGAGGAGTTCGGCTGACCTTTGGTTGCCGGTCAACACAAATGCAGCACACACGCTTGATCCTACCCAGCCCGGCTGCCGAGCGATAGTTGGCTTCTGTTTCGGTCACTGCGCGAGCGCCCGTCAGTGTCACTGCCAGTTGGCGTTTGAGGGAGCAAATGCTAACGGCTACGAACGTGACCACTTCTTATCAGTACCTTCCGGCCTCCAGCAACGGCGTACGGTTGCAAACGAGCCTCGGCTTACCAAAAATAAAAAGAGGTCGTCTATTGCTCGACTATAGTGCTGCTTTCTCTTTCGGACCCCATCAGAGTCTACATATTTTGCTTTGGCTTTGAGACTGGCGCACAACTCGTAACGAGCCGGTATCCGTTGCTTTGTCCAGTCCTTATTTTTGCCCTGATACTGTACTAGCCCATTCTATCCTCCACCCCCTCTTTCCGAAAATTTTCTTGGCCTTCCATTCCCTCCTCTATTAATAAATTTCAGCATTCAGAATGACCTCGGCGAAACTGTTCAAGAAAATGTTCGACATACCAGCATAGGCTAAAAAGGCGGCAGAGAGCAAGACATCACCGACGATGGTGTCCATTTGGGCCTGGAAGCCTTCGCAGCTATTCTCCCACCTGTTGCGCTCCGATCCCAAGCTCTTCAGCAGTTTGATGGACCGGTCGACTTTGTCTTGTACAGCCGCCAACTCTGCCTTGATGCTCTCGGCCTGTCCGATCAGTTGTGCGTACTCCTCTTTGTAGGCTGCGATACTCTCTTCCAGCTTTTGTATCACCTCAAATTCTACATGCATTGCACATTACCAAACAACAAAACAAAGGTCTGCGACGTACGGATTTGACTTGGTCGCCGCTGGCTCTGGTCTGATGCGCCTCTTTCTCCAAACTTTTCAGTTCATTTCTCAGTGGCTCGACTCGATGTAGCATATCGGAGTAGCTGATCTGAGCGCGCGCCCACTTCACCATCGGCCCACAGGCGACGCTGGCACGGTTGACTTTCTCAAACTCCCAATTAGGATTGGGAAAGTAGGTCCTTTTCATCACATCGCGGATGGCCGGCCTGTAACAGAGAGAGAACTGATTACTCCAATTCAAATATAATCAATTACGTAATGGTTTCAGTGTCGAAGTTGAGCATTCGAGGCATGAAGTCGTCTTTGACCATCAGAGCTCGAATGGCCTTCCAGTCGGTGCCGACGCTTTCACCCAACAACAGACAAATGGACTCAAGGGCCAAGCGAACGGCTGGCGGCGGATTTCCCATCGACCGAACCTCGACCAACTGCTGCTTCTTGATACCTTTGACCGCATTTTGAGCCTCAATCACAGCCGGCTCCACCTGATCCAGATCGGCTTGAACGGTCGTCTGTTTCTCTTTGATCTCCTTGCTTTGTTTGATCAGCTGCTGCTGGATCTCTTCGCTCTTCTGCTTCTCCTTCTCTGCCTTTTGTTGATCGCTCAACTACAATTACAATCGGTCTTAACAGGGTCGGTTCAACTGCAAACTTTCTACAAGCTCTACCATCTGTTTCAGTTTGGCATTGGCAGCAGCGTTTTTGGCTTCCAACTCCTGACTCTTCAAGCTCAGCGACTTCTGCAGTTCCTTCACCTGCTCTTCCGTCTCTTTGATTTTGTTCAAGCCTATATTCAAGTGTCGTTGCTGTTCTTCAAGCTCATTGCGTTTCTCATGGAATAATTTCACCTAAATTACCACAGAATTGCGTACCGCTACCGCTAGTCAGATCATTACGTAGTGGTTGATGAAGTCCAAGTAGTGTCTGGGCGTGATTGCCATGGTTCGGTTGCCACGCTTTTGCAGGCGTGAGTTGACGGCGTGCAGCGTCTGGTGTACGTACACAAACGCATTGACAACGGCATCGCGGTAAGCGGGCGGGTGCGGCACGTCTTCGCAAGCGTAGGGAAAGCCGCCGGGCGGGTTGTACTTTCCGCGTTCCATGTCCAACGTCTGGGTGAACTCTTTTCCTACTTGGAAGAGCGCCGAATCTGACCAGTCACCGAACCAGTTAAGCACGCAACGATTGAACAAGGCAGGGGAGGTGGCTGCCCGGTCGCGTAAACCTTCCGAGGAAGGATTCATGGTGAAGACCACGTGCAAGTTTTTGATCACTTGCTGCGTGAACCACTTGTACAGTTCCTCACCCGAATCGAGCATGAGACCTTCGCGCTGTGAACCTGCAAAAAACCGTTCGTAATCACTGCAGAATTTTAACTGCACGCAAAGACAGCAAGCACCTTCTTTAATCTGGGTCATCAAAGTTGTATACTCGTCGCCTTCAAACAAGCCCGGCACTTCTCCGTTGGCCAGTAACGTGTTGATTCTCTCCAAAAATCCGCTGTCCATAATATTGGCCTCGTCCATGATGAAGCATATTTTCTCGTCGCGACAACCAGCTCGCCGCAGCACCGTTCGCAGGTCTTCGTCAAAGTCAGCCGCCGTGTACTTGCCGTGCACTTTAAGCTGGAAGACGGACAGGCCGTTCATCCAGGCAACAAAACGAGACAGCGTTGTTTTGCCACTTCCGCTCACTCCAATCAGTAGCAGATGACCCTAGAGAGAAGTCGGTATTTTGAAGAGAAACCACCGCTACAGACCAAACCTGCGGCTGGCGGAAGATTCTGTCTATGCGAAGAACGTGATCCAGCACCTCGTTGAACAAGACCAGCTGAACGTCCAGCTCTTCCTCGTAGAACACCTAAACTAACGGCTTTCTGTACGTCGGTTAAATCGGCACCGAGAAATTACAACAAACAACTCGGCTTCCTGCCTACAAATTGCTTTTTCTCTATCTGTAACGATAGTGCAGTTATATCAACTGCAACGCTCTATGGTAGAGATTTGTGCGCATCCTAAACCTTCCACTCATTATTAGCAAAAAATCGTACCTTCAACCGCGCCTTAGCATATTCTCGTAGCTGTTCACGCTCGACAGGCAGATAGTCTTTGGTAAGCCAGCAAGAGTAAAGAATCGGTCTCTGAAGCGACTCTTGCGCGTTTATGTTGGGGAAATGTTTGAGAGCGGTGGCGTCTATATTTTCGTCCGTCCATTTGCGCTCGTCGTTGGTGATCAATCTGTGAAAGCTCGATCGATCAGCGGAGATGTTGGGAAGAACAGCTTTCTCACCTGTCTTGAAACAGTCTCAACGCTTCGTGAGCCCACAGACGCACCAGTCCCTCCACACTCAACGTCTCCAACGGTCTAATCGCTTCACAAATACCGCGCACCCAGCGGGTTAACTCACGAGGACTGTAGACGTAGTGTGGCTGCATGTCTTGGGTGAAACGTTCCTCAAACATAATAAAGTCAGGTACTAGTAGACGGTACAATGGTACTGGTATTGGGGCAGGGTGGTATTTGAATACAAACTGTTCAGGCACTGCGTACGTTACTTCTGTTGTGGTTCCGTCAACTCACCTGGGAGGCCAAATAAAATTCCACCATAGCGGAAGTGAGTGGTTCGGCGTAAGAGCGGAGCGAAGGAATCATGCGCAACATGGCTCGATTAAAAGTACCGTAGATCTGCTTGAGGGACAACTCGGCCGGGTAGTCGACGTACACCACAGGGACATGACGCAGGAACCTGCAATGTCCAAAGGTAACGGGGCACATCTGCTAGAAAAGCTGAAACGTGCACGAAAGCCTCTGCCTTTTCTCTATCCCCAGTATATCAGCGCATTACACACCCAGTTTAATAAAAAAGTTGAACCAAACCGGCATGAAAATGGGGGATGACAATGGTGCTGTTTTTGTAATTAAATAGAAATTGACGACCAACCTGTGCGACAGAGGCTTCCGACCGGGGTCGGTAGGCGGATTGCAGGCGCCGACAAACTGAATCCGTTCCAGCGTGACCCAGGTCTGATCGGAGCTGCGGTAAAATCCGTTGTGTTCAACGATCTGTCGAAGGAACGAGATAACTCGTTGTGTGCCTGAAGTGAGGCCCTGTTATCTTACGACATAATTATTACATCCAGAAACGTCTTGCGCCTAGAGCCAAGATGATTTGCATTCAGTTGGGCCGGAAGTAAGCCGTCGTACCATATTTATCCATGTTAGGCAAGTTGATTTCGTCGCAGAACAGAACCAACCAGCGACCGAGCTGAATCGGTGCCAAAACAACTCCGTTCGGTGTGCGTCTGTACTCGCAGTAGTGATCGAACGTTTTCAACAGCAGTTCCGGTGTTGTAGCACTTGAGAAATTTAGACCGGCCACCTAAACTATCAACGAAGTGCTGGAAGCGGTCTATCCAACTTGTGCACAACCACCTTGCGCACACCAAAAAGTAAGCCGAAGCCAAAATGGTGTAAGAAGAATTGTGTGCGCAAGTTGGTAGTTGCCGCTGGAAGAGTTATGTACTATCAGTCTTTTACCTCCATGTCTGGATTTGAGCGGAGTGCAGAGAAAAGCGTCATAGTCTTTCCGGAGCCAGGAGGTCCACACAACACCATCGGTTTGTGTTCGGCCAGCCAAGTGCTGAGCAGCTGTTCGTGTCTGACCGTGTCAACGGTAGGAATTACCAGATCGGCGGCTGCCACTCTATGCGTCTCCACCTCTATCTGCGGCACTCTGTTCATCCATGGCATCCACTCACCTGCCAGCGTCACCTGCAAAACACCAACCATTTACCGACATAATTACGTGGCACGGCACCGGTAGATATCATAATAGTATCGGTTCGGTTCAGCTCTAAATGATATGCTATCGCCTCAATCGAGGCCTGAGGTGAGGCCAAGCAATGGCACGGGTACCAGTATGATATCATTTCTTTCGAGATCTCGGGTACCTTATATGTCGTCATTACTCAAATGACTGTTTGAGATTAAGAAGACAGTACATACTTCGAAATCAACAATGGGCACGGTATCTTGCGGCGGCAAAGGAATGGTGGTGGTACTGCGAATAAAGTCACTCATCTCCTGACGCGATTTCATGCGTCCGTCGCCCGAAAACGCCCAAACCACGTTGCTGACCAGCGAACGCAGAACGTAGCGCTCCATCTGGTCCGACTGCAACAACAACAACAACAACTAGGCGATGCCACCATTTTGCCAGCCGTTTTTACCTGCATTGGGAAGTCAGCGTGAGTGGAGTTGTAGTTTTGCACCTGTCGTACGTTGTAGTTGACCATAGAGAAGAGAGAATCAAGCGCGCGCAATCGAGTGAAGTCCATTATATGCTCGAGTTGATCTTCGGCGAACTGTAGACAGCGAGAGACGAAGGCGTTCGACGCCAAATGCGGAGCCAAAATCTGCGCTATGTCGCGTTGCACCTTAAAACCAGCCGTGTCAAGAACGGTACAGCAGAGCGAGCAGCAGTCACCACTAGACTGGGGGGCAACATATCATCTCTCAACGTTTCAGCAGTCGGTGCCACGCCACTGGCAGCGGCGGACGGTCTCGCTCTCAGAGCGGCAGTGGCCTCCATTTCGTCAAGCGGCAAGTGGCGCAGTCGTTGCAAGTAGCGGTCGAAGCACATCTCGTATGTGACCACGTCTTCAGAGAACCAGACCATGCCACAACGCGAAACCGTTGCCAGCGTTGCAAAGCGCAAGTCTTGCACCTCGAACATGATTCGCACCTACAGAACATGCAATCTCAAGTTTGAATTACAAGTAAACAAGACGGTTCTTCAAAATGAGTGTATAAAACTTTCGATAGTTTGATCATTTTGAAGATCCTCTCAGTTTTAGAGGAGATTTTTTTAGAATTTTTTTACAAAATTAGACCGGCAGCAGAGAAAACGTCAGTAAACTTTTATTTGAAGAAAGTGGGTGTGCAATTCTTTCAGATGCAGTTTTCTCTTTCAAACAGGTCTTGCTGACAGTAAGCTCTTCAGATAATTCCTTCAGATGATTTTCCCTTCCAATCCAAAGAATTCTGGCACTATTTAGGCAAATCTTTCAAAAAGCAGCTTTCGCTGCCAAAGAATTCTGGCACTCTTTAGGCAAATCTTTCAAAAAGCAGCTTTCGCTTCCGAAGAATTCTGGCACTCTTTAGGCAAATCTTTCAAAAAGCAGCTTTCGCTTCCGAAGAATTCTGGAACTCTTTAGGCAAATCTTTCAAAAAGCAACTTTCGCTTCCAAAGAATTCTGACACGATTGAGGCAAGTCTTTCAAAGCAGATTTCCTTTCCAAAGAATTCTGGCACTCTTTAGGCAAATCTTTCAAAAAGCAGCTTTCGCTGCCAAAGAATTCTGGCACTCTTTAGGCAAATCTTTCAAAAAGCAGCTTTCGCTTCAAAAGAATTCTGCAACTCTTTAGGAAAATCTTTCAAAAAGCAGCTTTCGCTTCCGAAGAATTCTGGCACTCTTTAGACAAATCTTTCAAAAAGCAGCTTTCGCTTCCGAAGAATTCTGGCACTCTTTAGGCAAATCTTTCAAAAAGCAGCTTTCGCTTCAAAAGAATTCTGGAACTCTTTAGGCAAATCTTTCAAAAAGCAGCTTTCGCTTCCGAAGAATTCTGGCACTCTTTAGACAAATCTTTTAAAAAGCAGCTTTCGCTTCCGAAGAATTCTGGCACTCTTTAGGCAAATCTTTCAAAAGGCAGCTTTCGCTTCCAAAGAATTCTGGCACTCTTTAGGCAAATCTTTCAAAAAGCAGCTTTCGCTTCCAAAGAATTCTGACACGATTTAGGCAAATCTTTCAAAAAGCAGTTTTCGCTTCCAAAGAATTCTGACACGATTGAGGCAAGTCTTTAAAAAAGCAGCTTTCGCTTCCAAAGAATTCTGGCACTCTAGGCAAATTCTGGCACTCTTCAGGCAAAGCAATTCTTGGTGAAGCAAACGTAGCAAAGGGCACTGAAATTGAGGAATTTCCACAGAAAGGAAAGTCATTAGGCATCTTTTTTGAAATTTAGCAATTCTAGTGCCCTTCAGGTACACGGGTCAACGGGTGCCCAGTCAGTAGTACTGTATCTAGGTTATGCCAAATGGGGATCGATCGGCTTTGCAAATTTCATTCGAGGCTATACTCTTGGTATTACTAAAAGATCACAGTTAGGTGGACCGCCCTAGCTTTAATTTTCGGCTCACAGCACCAGCAGGAGTTGTAAGTTATGCACCAAAATTGTGCAGGTACAATATTAAGAGTCGGTCCACGAAAAAATCGAACATTGACGCGAAGACCTCTGTACAGCTCATTTTTCAAAATCACCGCACAGATGTGAAACTTTCAGCGATTGTAGACCTTGAAAAGAAATGAAAAAGTTTGCCATCCGATTTTCTCTAGCTGCATTTGAACCCAAGTTATGGACCCTCGAAAATCGGGATTTTGGCACTCTCCAGTGGCACCACCCTAACTTTGAACGGCTGCGGTTCACTAGTCTGTGGACCAAATTTTATCAGTTATACCTCATTAGAAAGACCATTTCAAGTAGTTTCAAGCGCTTCTGTCAGATTTTCAAAAAATTGGTCTGATCTTGTGCAATTCACCATAAACTTTAACAGGCCATATCTTAAAATTGAACATGGTATCTCAAAAAGTGGCTATCATATTCGGAATCTCCGTTCTTTTGTGCGTCTAACGGTACCAACCATATTTATATGGAGTTGCAATCTGACGGTCAAACGATCAGTTGAAAGTAGGGTTGTCGAACACTCAAAAATCCGTTTTTTTTGCGCTTTTCGATCACCCACCAAACTTTGAACGGCTGCCGTTCACTATTCTGTCGGCCAATTATTACCAATTATGGCTCGTTAGAAAGGCCATTTCAAGTAGTGTCAAGTGCTCTTACCCGTTTTTCAAAAGATTGGATTGATCTGGTGCAATCGGCCCTAAACTTTAACAGGCCATATCTCAAACTTGACCATGGTATCTTAAAAAGTGACTATCATATTCGGAATCTCCGTTCTTTTGTGCATCTAAAGGTACCAAACATTTTTATATAGAATTGCAATCTGACAGTCAAACGATCTGTTGGAGGTAGGGTGGTCGGACACTTTCAAAAATCCGGTTTTTTTGCGCTTTTCGGTCACCCACCAAATTTTGAACGGCTGCCGTTCAATAGTCTGTGGACCAAATGTTATCAGTTATGGCTCGTTAGAAAGGCCATTTCAAGTAGTGTCAAGTGCTTTTACCAGTTTTTCAAAAGATTGGATTGATCTGGTGCAATCGGCCCTAAACTTTAACAAACCATATCTTAAAATTGAATATGGTATCTTAAAAAGTGACTATCATATTCGGAATCTCCGTTCTTTTGTGCATCCAACGGTACCAACCATTTTTATATAGAATTGCAATCTGACAGTCAAACGATCAGTTGAAGGTAGGGTGGTCGGACACTTTCAAAAATCGAGTTTTTTGCGCTTTTCGGTCATCCACCAAACTTTGTCTAGCTGTCATTCACTATTCTGTTGGCCAATTATTACCAGTTATGGCTCATTCGAAAACTAATGTGACTTATTCTATGATGGTTTTGTTGCTGGTCAAAAATTTTTGAGGCATTATGTGCAATTTGTCCTGGACTTTGGTGAGTTGTATCTCAAAAGCGAATTATTTTCGAAAGCAGCTGAAAGCAGATTCGGAGTCTCCGTTCGTTTCTGCGTCTAACGGTGTCAACCACATTTATATGGAGTTGCACTTCGATAGTCAAACGATCAGTTGAAAGTAGGATGGTCAAACATTTTCAAAAACCAGGTTTTTGTAGCTTTTCCGTCAGCCCCCAATCTTTGTCTAGCTGTCATTCGCCATTCCATCGGAAATATTTTTGACAAATGTTACCGTTAGACGCAGAAACGAACAGAGACTCCGAATCTGCTTCCAGCTGCTTTAGCAAATAATTCGCTTTTGAGATACGACTCACCAAAGTCCAGGACAAATTGCACATAATGCCTCAAAAATTTTTGACCAGTAACAAAACCGTCATGGAATACGTCACATTAGTTTTCAAATGAGCCATAACTGGTAATAATTGGCCGACAGAATAGTGAACGGCAGCCGTTCAAAGTTTGGTGGGTGACCGAAAAGCGCAAAAAAACCGGATTTTTGAAAGTGTCCGACCACCCTACCTCCAACAGATCGTTTGACTGTCAGATTGCAATTCTATATAAAAATGTTTGGTACCTTTAGATGCACAAAAGAACGGAGATTCCGAATATGATAGTCACTTTTTGAGATACCATGTTCAATTTTAAGATATGGCCTGTTAAAGTTTATGGTGAATTGCACAAGATCAGACCAATTTTTTGAAAATCTGACAGAAGCGCTTGAAACTACTTGAAATGGTCTTTCTAACGAGTCATAACTGATAAAATTTGGTCCACAGACTAGTGAACCGTAGCCGTTCAAAGTTAGGGTGGTGCCACTGGTGAGTGCGAAAATCCCGATTTTCGAGGGTCCATAACTTGGGTTCAAATGCAGCTAGAGAAAATCGGATGGCAAGCTTTTTCATTTCTTTTCATGGTCTTCAATCGCTGAAAGTTTCACATCTGTGCGGTGATTTTGAAAAATCAGCTGTACAGACCAATGTTTGATTTTTTCGTGGACCGACTCTTAAAGTATCCAAAGGCATTGAAAATAAATTATGAATGATGGGGAAAACTGTCCTTTCCTGTGTTGAACTGCAGTAGGATATCAATAGAAAGCTTGAAATGCACTAAATAAATGGACCAAAATATTATCATATTCTTATTCCTTCTATTTCTGTTTGAAAACCCCAACAACACTGCAGTCAGTAGTACCGACATACGTATCTATATTACTGACACTCTTTTAAGCAATTATTTCTGATAGTAAAAGTTTCAGACCATACTTTCAAAACGCTTTTTTGTCTTTTAAGCAATTGTTTCTTACAGTAACTCTTTAGGTAGTTCTTTAAAAATCAGTTTTGTCTTTCAAACAATTCTATCAGACTGTAAACTCTTCAAATATTCCTTTAAAAAGCAGTTTTCTGTTTTGCTTCTTTCAAAAAACAGCTTTCAGTTGCAATTCACAGTAAACTGCTGTCAGTTTTCGGGCCACAGAACCAGCACGACTGGGAATTTTCGAGCCAAACTTTCGCAATAGGTACTCAGTTATCTTGTTAATACATCCTGAAAATCTGAGTCAAATTCATAGAGAAATGACTGAGAACGAACCGTTCGAGTAAACTCTCCTTCATGCTGCTAAAGGCTAGCAGCTTTACAACGAGCGAGCCAAACGGCGTGGAGAGCACACGCTTTAAGATGCAATTGCATCCTACACGCTTAACGAAAAGCTAATCTTATACCGGCAGCCTTGGCTGCCGGTAAAAAGGAGTAATTAATTACGTTGGGCGGCAGAGCCAAACGCTCGCCGTTGGGCAGCGTGAGTAGTTTGGAGTCGTCCAGCACGCTGTTTAGGTTCTCCACCCACCGAGGGTCTACGTCGCCGTCGAATATTATCCACTGTCGTTTGTCCATCTCCCCGCGAACGTTGTCCACAATTCTAAATAGATGTACATATTACTAAGATCAGCATTAAACAAGTTGACGGTGTATTGTATCTCCCACACTCAACATTTTGGCTTTGCAAAGCATAGCGTCACGTGTTGCGAAGTGCAACGCACTGCCTAACGCAGGCGCAGAACGCACTGTGCCAAACTACATTTCAAGGTAAAAAGTGTCATAACTGTTCGATACCGTTTGGTTTTACTAGCTAGTGTTCCCAACCAAAAGGACGAACTTACTTCCTGAGTACGTGCGTAAACAATCCGTCAGTCCACTCGCGAGTGTTGGGGTCGAGTGTTCCATACAACGCGTCTTTGCTTATGGCTTTCGGGTCAATTACATGTGCCACGCCCTCCACTCCTTGCAAACGCTCCAACGCGGTAAGCAGAACACGCCAAGCAGACGATTTTCCGCTGCCACTGGGGCCGACCATCATTAGACCGTGGTTGAGTTGGGTGATCTGGTACAGCTGCAGCACTTTCTCCACCCACGCATATCCCATCTCCCCTTCCTCGTCGGTGTAACACAAAAACCGTTCGTCACAAACGCGTCGAATCTCTGCGCGTAGTCTGCAAATGGACTGCGTGTGGTTACAACATACAGTTGCATCGAAATCACTTGGTCATCTCGGCTCTCGAGTAAGGAACACCAGGGAACACATCGGTAAGCAGACTGAACAAGAGTGGGATGTCCTCGGCCACCAGTTTTGGCACCATCGTCTCGCATACCGATTGGATCAATATCTACACTGACCAGTCAACGTTTGAGCGCATACAAAGTCTAATTTATTACTTCCTGCTCAGGCAGCTGCTCGGCAATTTCCGCTTCGGACAAGCTATCTCCCCT
The DNA here is from genome assembly GCA_030248155.1 of Sabatieria punctata. Classification (NCBI taxonomy): domain Eukaryota; kingdom Metazoa; phylum Nematoda; class Chromadorea; order Araeolaimida; family Comesomatidae; genus Sabatieria; species Sabatieria punctata. The sequence continues at coordinate 5,940 of JASANB010007431.1, read as the reverse complement.
TTCGATTGCATCCTCTTTGATCTTTTGTATACGGTCCCGTTTAATATTGCCGGCACTAACCAGCACGTATTTGAGAGCGCGCAGCCCGAAGTCATAATGCGACTGATTGGACAGCTGCTCGCTGCACAAACTGCAAGCTGACTAACGTTACAACATTCTATTTTGGGCTAACACAGGGAATGCATACGTGAAGAATGGAACGATTTTCTGAGCCAGCTTTTCGGCCGTCCGAAAACCCTGCGAGAAGTTCATCACTTGGGCGATCAACTGCCGGTCCGGCGCCGTCATAGCCAATGAGCGGAAGAGTTGTTTCAGGTTATCGGGCAGATTCGACCGTCCGGCGTAGCCAGGATTCATGGTGATGAAAATGGCCATATCTGGGTTGACACCCACCTGTTTGCCGATCAGGTCTACGGTGATGTCTTTCTCTGCAATTGTTACAATTAGAGTGCCAACTGGTATTGGGTATTGGGTGTTTTCGAGGTATTGGGGTTTTTTGCCAATACTAATTGGGACCTGTCAAATTCGCAAAACATCGATGCTCACCTGAAAAATTAATCTAGAAAAATCGAAAAGGTTGATCGATGATTAGGTTTAGGAAGCTGTTTTTGCGTTAGTCAACTAAAGCTTAGTTGAATTTGTGTGTGTTTCTACTGCCAATGTTGTCGTATGAAGAGCAGGGCCCGCTGGGGATCTGACCAGAGGTTGATGGCCGCCAAACCATGTCTGGCTGGTAGGCGGGGGCACAGGAATAGGTGCTCGGTAGTATGATGTTGTCTTCTTCTCGATCGTCCTCTACTTCTGCTCATCTTTCCGACCCACAACCTAAACCATACACCTCTGCACTTTCTACTCCTCTCATCCCTCTGGTCGCTGCCTCATCACTTCCAATCACTACTCCTTCCTCATCTCACACCACAGCTGATCTTCTACAACTTTTTCGCGAACAACGGCGCCTTGATGAACAACAACAACGACGGCGTAACGAAGACCAACTACGGTATGAGGCTGAGAACCAACGGCGTGAGGAGCGACTACAGCGTCTCTTGCAACAACAGGCTGACCGTTACGAACGGTTTCTTACAACTCTACAAGAACGTCCACCTCCTGCTCAACCCCGCCTCGCTGTCACTCTTCTTCAACCAACCATCCACTGTTTCGATCAATCGGCTTCGCTACGACATCTCCTTCGCTCATTGGTCTGCTGACGTCACCTCTTCGTGCAACAATCTTGTCTCCCGTGGCGTAGATGTGTTAGAGTGTTGCAGATGCCCTCGATACTCCTGCTCGCCAACAGTTCCATTCTCTTTCCGACGCCCAGACTACTACTCTTGATACCGCACTTTCCCATCTTGAGCCCGTTCTACAATGGTCCATCACCTTCCCGATCCCGCCCAGCCTCATGACATCTACTCAGTTGCTACGGAAGCTGTTAAGTACTACAACACCGAGCAGGCAATCAACAACTCTCTCAATTATCGTTCGTCTCCCTCTTCACTTCCGAAGCCAGGCATGTCCAAAAGTTCCCCTCACAGGTGCCACAGCTGCAACAAAGTCGGCCACATTGCCCGTCACTGTCGTTCACAGACCGCCTCTCCTAAGTCTGCTCCGACTAAGTCTTCTCCTGTGTCTCCAGTTCAACCGGCAGTTCGTCGCCTTGTGCTCAAGTCATCCCGTTCTCATGTGCGCCCTACTTCCAAGTTCGCCAATCACCGACCCTCTCCTGTCACTTCACGAGCTTCCGGCACGGTCAAATGGTTCAATCCCCTCATCGGCTATGGCTTCATCACGCGCTCGGACACTAACCAAGACTGTTTCGTTCACGCATCATCTGTGCTCTCTCCACATTCCTCTCATTCGGCTCCACAATTACTCTCTGGCGAAGAGGTCCATTTTGATGTCACTCCTGATCCATTGGACCGGTCCGATCGCGCTGTCAACGACATCCCCTATGGTCTCTCTTCCTCTCCTATTTCCTATGTTTCCGGACGGTCGTCAGGCACAGATGTGGCCAGAGTTCGACGCTCGTCCGAGGGGGAGTGATGACAGATTTATACTCAGCCTTTGAATTCCTATTGTCATTGTAGTGTTTGTTTACGAGTAAACGTGCTTCTCTCTTAGTATCTACTAAAATTGTCTATTTTAATGCCTTTTAAAGTTCAGAATGCCTTTTAAATGTTTTTGAAGTCATTTTAAAAATCTTCTCGCCCTTGTTGGGCAGAAGCCCAACCAGGCCACTTTAAGCTACCAAAACTTGTAATTTCTCATAATGTTATGCCCAGAATGCCTTATAAATACATTTTCGAAGGCTAATTTTGCTGAATTTTCTTGCCTTCGCCCAACCAGGCACTCTGAAAATTTTAATCCCAGTGCAAAAGATCCTGCTTGCATCATTGGAATGTACTGCTCACTGAAACACAATTTTTAGCCCAGCCGTGCAAGTATTGGGGGTCTCAGGTGTTGTTCGCACTCTAGTTACAATGCCGTGCAAGGAGAAGAGAAAGTTGGCAGACCTTTCGGAGCAGCTTTGAGAGCTCGCAAAGTCTCCTGGATGGCCTGAATCTGCTGACTGACGGCAGACAACATTCGCTCTTCTAATCGATTGAATTCATCGAAGCAGCCCCAAGCTCCAACTTGACACAAACCGACAAAAATTCGACCCATCGCCTAAACAAGTCACAAATAGAACCGTTCTCTTCTCTGCCATGGTTATAAGCAGAGGAGAGCAGAAAGTTGTAAGGGCACCTGAAAATCGAACGTTTCGTCGCAATTGAAGACTAGCACAAAGCGACCCAACTGATTTCCCAGTGCTTTGACAGTTTCTGTCTTTCCAGTTCCGGCCGGACCGAACGGCGAGCCGCCGAGTCTGGCTTCGAGCGCTTGAGTCATGGTCAAGTAACATCGGTCGGTTAGCGGAGTCTGCACGAGTCGTTCTTGTACTCCCAAGTACTCGAATCCGTAGTAAAAGGTTGCGTATCCCATGGAAATAGTGAGTCTATGTAAGACGTCCGGCTCCTTCGGCTCGAAATAGAAGCGCATCTGCTTAAGCCAGTCGAACGATCGGTTCGACTTAATTTGCTTGTCAATCAACATACGAGTCACGTCTCGCTTGTGCACAAACTCGGTGATCTAAGGCAAATCAGACAGTAAATTGGCTGAAAGCCACTCCAAAACCCACCAAGTACTCCAGTTTCTTTCGGCGAATCGGGGGCTGTTCTTGCAACACACTGTCTGCCAGCAATGTTAGAGACGCCTCCACTGACTTTACTGTACCTTCTAGAGACTTCGCTTGACTCAGTGCCGCTTCAACTTCTTCCGACCACGAAATCTGCGCTGTCAGCACAATGATTTGGGCCTAGAACAGCAGCAATACCCTCAACAGTTATAAGCCAAACATTCGTACCGGGTATTTGTCCAGCCACTGCATGTACTCGGTCTGGTCGATTTTTCCTGTCTTGAACTTGGCAAAGTCCTGCACTGACTGAGCCAGCATTTTGGCCAACGAACTGCGCATCTCAGACTCGACATGCGACAACCAATCGTTGATGCGCGGATTATCCTTGATCGAGACCGGCGTCAAAAATCTGATCTGCAAAGCAAGAGCATAGGTAATTATATTGCTAACGACTAAAGCGACCGGCTGTTGAGCAGACCTCTTCGCCCTCTCTTGAGGCCAGACCCAGCACGAGCTGGTTCTCTTCGTCCAGAATAATCGAGGCCACGCCGGCGAACATTTTCTTGAAGTGCTTCTGAAGGCGCGGAATGTTTTTGCTGTTGCCGATTATTTCCAACAGATCCTCGTCACCAACGAAGTAAAAACTAAAGAAACCAAGTGGTCTTGCGAGCACAACATTCTTCACGCAACAAGTTAGTTACCGCGGAAATGAAGAGCGCTCGCGTTCCAGGTACTCGCCCAAAGCTTTCTGAATCTTGGCCAGCAGATCGGCCAGTCGTTCCAGCAAGCGCTGTACTCCTTGAAAGTTGACGATCTCCATTACTCGAGGTGACGCCGCCACCTTCTTCATCAGCCCCAAAAACTCCGTGCTTATGCTGAAAAACCTCTTGCTGAGTCAGCAAACCGACTTCAAAACAGACCTATGGAATCGACCGGTTTCTACTGGCAATAGCGTCTTTATGTCTGCTGAGCCGGTAAAAATACCCTCCAAGTAAACCCAACGACGTTGTACATCAATCCAGACATCGAACAGAGCGTTGATGCGGTTCAACTTGTCTTCCCAAGCAATTGCGTCCTCTTCGAATACCTTAAAACAAGAACGGTTATGGAAGAGGTGCAAGCAAGTGCGTACAAACCTTATAATAGGGCGACAGTTTCATGGCAGCAAGACTGTTGATGTGTTCCTTGAGTTTGTTGAACAGGTCGTCCCAGCCTCTGATCAACTTGGTTTTGTTTTGGTAATTGACCAACTCCAGTTCGTACGCTTGCCACGACTCCCGCACTTGCTTTATGAACTCTTCCAAGGCCATTTCGCCTTGCGCCACCAAAATCACCTCTCTGATGGCCGGCTCGTGGCGCTGCAAGTCCGCTTCCCACACCTAAAACCGATACGGTTATAGGACGCGATCCCCATGTCTAAACAATCGCCATACCTGCCCAAGACTAAGGTCGTTCAAGGTCCAGTTAACTTTCAACTGTTTCATTAGCTGTTTCCAGTGCCGTTCTTTTAGCGCTTCCGACTTCAATTCGGTGATTAGCAGGTTGACCTACAAAAACAACAGCTCAAAAGACGTCGATGCAGCAAGTCAACCTTCGTAAAGCCCTGCAGCAGTCGCTTCATCTGGTCGTAGCTGTCGTAAGTGCGGTACTTGGCAGGCAGTTCCTTCAGCTGTGTCAGCAGAGTGTCCAGTTGCTGGCGTAGTTTCCTCGGCTGAACGGACAGCCATGGCTTCTCCTTCATCTCATCCAACTGACCGTGCAGCGGCGCCAGTGACTGCCAGACGCCCTTCAAGTCGTGCAGCTCTTCCAACGCCACTGACAGTTTCTCTGCTTGCGGACTCGGGTGAGCTGGATCTGCCAGCTCAAGTGCATCTTTGGCTTTGACAATGTTGTCGCGGTCCTCTTTGACTCGTTCCAACTTTGACTCAAACGACTGCAACTCTTGCAGCGCCTGTTCCGGACGTCGATTGCCCTAAAACTGCACTATCACTTATGGTGTCAGCCAAGCAAACGCTCTTCACCTGAACTGGCTTGTTCTTTTCCCATTCATTCAGAAGATCGACCGTCTTGCTCTCGACAACCTGGTCTTCTTGGCGTATCTTGTTTTGCAAGTTGCTCACCTGAAATCCAGTAGATGTACGAAAGGCACGCAACAAACAAAACTACTAACAACACCTGCGTCTGGATGGCCGAATCCTTTCGCGAAAGAATGTCGGAGAAAGCACTCCATTCACCGTCGATATTATCGGCGTACAACCAATTTCCAGGAAACCGAAAGCGCTGCCGCTCCAGCAAACGCTGACCCTCACGGAAGACGTTCACTTGATCTTCCCACTGGCGCGTTTTGCAGCTTCAGGCCTGAACAGGCAGACTCAGTCAGAAAATAACATCAATCAACCAACAACACCTTGAACGTAGGTGATAAAACTGACAGCCTCCGACGCTGGCAGCGTCGACCGATTGTGTTTCCAACTCCGATCGCGATTTGCTTACCTAAAGTCATCAGTGCAAAAAGAAAGAACAACTGGTAAGAAGAAAAAGTACGTCAGAAAAAAAGGACTGCATTTCGATGCCGAGTGCACCGCCAAACTTGGCCAAGACTTCTTGTGCCAGCCGTCGTACTTGAGCGACACCTTCGACTGCACCTTTTGCGTAATCGGTTACCACCGGACCAACCTCGCGTCGCGTCTCAGAAGTGTCGAACGTTGCACGTGATTTCCTAAACCGCACATCTCAGTTTACACTCTAGCTGTAAAGAATAGACT
>JASANB010007429.1:0-50126 GCA_030248155.1 Sabatieria punctata | reverse complement strand
CGAGATCTGTTGGTGTATTGAATGTCAACCTAGCACAAATGTTGAGTGTATAACGCTGGTCTGAAGCGGACACCTGAATTTTGGATTTTTCGCTCGACCACCCTTACTTTGGAGGGGGGCCCTGGCGCTCTGGGGGGTGCACCGGAGCTCATGCTTTGGGCTTCGCAGTTTTTTGACACATACTTATATAGGGAACGACCGGAACCGGATTTTTGGGTCCGATCGGAATCGGAATCGGAATCGGAACTCAAGTACAGTTCCGAATCGGAATTTTTCGGAACCGGAACTTTTTTGAAAATCGGCATAAAATTTTGGAATAACCTGTTTTTGGCAAAGACACAGTGTTTACGCAACCATCCTTTACAATTCCATGCAAACATCCAGTACAAATCACCATAGATTGGTAAATTATACTTTAAAAACAACAATTATTCAACGTTTTCAGTGGAGTGCGAAGTGCGAACTGGTATTGGGTATTGGGTGTATTGTGGTGTTTTCCAGGTATTGGTATTGGGTAGTGGGTTTTTTATGCCCCAATACCCAATACTAATTAGCACCTATTAAAATCGCTGTTAAACTGAAAAACTGACCTGAAAAAAATCGAAAAGGTTGACGAATGATTACATACAGTACAGTAGGTATAGAAAGCCGTTTTTCCGTTAATAAACTAAAGGTTAAGAATGTCTTATACATCAGTAATTAGTGCAATTTCTCTGTTCTTATCCAAGATTTTTTATTTATCGCTTTTCTAATTAGTACACCAGTAATTACCGTAGTGCAATTTATCTGTTCTTATCTAAGATAAACGTTTGTTGAAATTGAATTGAAAACTCAATTGAAATTTCTCATTTTAGTGATACAGAATGTATTAGTATTGTACCCAGGGGGTGCGGGTCTAGTACACCCCTTTCCTTCCAGTGGAGTAAGAAGAAAAAATCCGTTGAAAATAAGAAACACTGTAATACAGTAGATCATGTACGGACTAACACTGTTAAATTCTGCTTATTTTACCCTCCAGAACGACCTCTAAATGCTTTCTTAAAGGCTAATTTTTCAAAATATATCGCCCTAGTTGGACAATGGCCCAACCAAGCCTTTTTAATCCCTGTGACAGAAATCCTGTGTACACCACTGGAATGTACCTTTTCACTGAAATGCAATTTTTGGCTCAGTGACGCAAGTATTGGGTATTGGGTATTGGGGTTCTCAGGTATTGTTCGCACTCTAGTTTTCAGGCTTCAAGTGACTTCTGTCGCCTTCAGAAATGTGTTTTGCCACTTTAAACGTCCATTCACTGGGGCTTTTGGTGGTGCTGCAAACGGGGCGTGGACCCAGATCAGGGAGTGCCACTTCTCGACTGGAGCTGCAGTACCCCAGGATACGGTGGCATTGAGTGGCACATAGATGTGATCGATGCAGCTGTTTTTGTGAGTGGTGCAGTCCACGAGCTGGTGTAGGTTGGTGAGCTCACAGAACTCAAGAACTTTGGCCTGACCGCCGCGCTCAGTGTCTAGCATGTTGATGTTTGTATCGCCCATGATGCACAGGCTGTTTCGCTCTTCACCCAGTTGATCTACGAAGTCCTGCAGCTCACTGTAGAAGTCATCAGGGGTTTGACGCCGTTGTGAACGATAGACAGAGGCTACTATTAGGCGCAGACCACCGCACGCTAGCTCAGCAGCTATTAGTTCGTGTTGTCGTGGGACAGCAGCGTGCTTCACTAAACGTGGGTGGTACCTCTGAGCAACATACAGTGCGACCCCGCCACCAGAACTGGTTCTGTCTTTTCGATAAAATACATAACCACTGACCGACAATTCGCCTGAACTAACATTCTTGTCCAGCTTAGTTTCTTGAACAGCGAACACGGCAGGCTGGTACTCGGCGCAGAGGGCCCTTAGGTGATCGACCTTGCCCCTGAGGCCGTTCACGTTGGCGCTGAACAATCGTGCCTCATCTGGGCGGCAGGCAGCGATATCTAGGCCGTCTAATTGAGCCATGCAGTAAGGGATTAACGCCAGGCAGCACAGAAAATAGCTCCGGGTCACCATTGAACTGATGCAATAATGAATTTTCGACAATTTCATTTGGTTAAATCCAGGCCGGAATTTCAGAATTCAGCACATAGCAGAGAAAATTTCGACACATCTTCTGGTGTAAATTTCAGGTTGGTCAGTTTGAGAGAACAAGTAAAAAAGCCGGTAAAAAACAACAACAGCAGGGCTTTGGTCAGAGCCGAGAAGAGAGACGACCGACCGCCAAGGTCAATCTACACCAATACAACAGTCTGCGGCGCTCTTGTTGTTTGCTCTCTGTGCAGCTGTGGTAGAATCACAGATTGTTATAAATGAGGTCAATAGCGTCGTGCGAGGCAGGAGAGCTGAATTCGTCGAATTGAAATATGCGGAAGCTTGTTTGTTCGAGAGGTTTTCAACAACAGCCCGTGGGCCAGAGATGCAGGATCTCCACATGTTGGCTATTACACCCTTCCGCCCAAAACCTCATTCGCCTGTTCTACAAAGAAATGCAGTGGCGCAAATCGATCTCGGAGTAAACTTGACCGGTGCGTTCACAGTGCTTACACTGCTCATACCCTGAGGGTTCGAGTTCATTTTTAGGATTTCACTTCAACCAAGACAACCCCTACTTTCTGATCGGGCCGCGTCGCCTGAAACCAGATCTCATCCTCGATCATCGAACTGCAAAAGTGTTCAGTGCTAAGGTGGTGCGGCTGTTCAAACAAAAACCAGCAGTCTATGCTGAACGATACCAGAAAGAACAGAAAAAATCGCCTCTATGGTTCTCTTCTGCCCACATAAAGGTATAATGAAACTGTTGTTTCTACTCTCAGTCCTTTGCTTGCACTCAGCTGCAGTATTGTATGAAGACCAATTGCAGCAGTGGCCCCGACATACAAAGCATAGACACAGAATCAATATTTTGCCTGATGGTAACGAGGTGCCTGTAGCACTGATGCTGGTCCGCAATCTTACGTAAAGGCACAGGGTCAACGTTAGCAACCCTCACAAAGTTTATCTAACCAATTCTGACTTGGCTGATCTGTCCATGAAAGCTGTAGACATGCTTGTAAGTTATTTTTATCTGCTATGCCACTTCAAAATACTTTTCGACTCCTTTGTATTTTTGCTTAGAACACTGATAGAGTGTGAAAGCTGATGTCTTTAATCTGACAGCTGCCATCTGGATTATTCAGGTCTGTATCTGCTTGCTGCAGGTTTATGGCAATCGGGCACCTTTCTCACAATGCGACCAGTTCTCAACTCTTCATGGTGCACAGACAGCAGCAGAAACAACTTCCCACCCTGCTGAACACCATGTCCTTCGAGAGTTTGAGCTACCACGAGCAGCACTGAAGAAGTTGGCACGCTTCAGTCCAACAGATGTGTCAATCCAGAAATGCGGTAGCTACAAGATGCTGATGGCACCGTTCAACTATCGAGCCTACAAGATAGATCGCCCAACACCTGGCCGAGAGAACAGCTGTTATGGCCCAAGTGCAGTTTTGGGATTGGTTGAAACGACTGCTAAGGAGCAACCTGAAGATCTAGATTCCGAGTCAGATGTGTTTGAGGAGCGTGTCAGACGTACAACATTCACTCAGATGAGACAAAGGGCTAGGGAACTTCACAACGACTTGGTGGATGCTGATCTAGAGCTGTCAGACCTCTTGTATGAGCACGAGAGCTGTGCGTGGCTGACCATGTGGAAAAAATGAAGTGGCAAATTTCTGTGGAAAAAATGTTTGCACATTGGAGACCCTTGTGCCTACAGCAGAACGATACAGAGTACAGTGACTGCAACTATGAAAAATTTGTTCAACAACATCTGTTTGAAGAGATCGCCAGTCATCTGAACCAAACCTATGACATCGCGTCTGACAAACGGCTGAGTACATTACTGCAGAATACCTGCCCCAAGCCTTCTACAGAACTAGATGCTGAGCCTGAGCACAGCAGAAACCGAACTGAACAAACAGGCTGTCTTGGCGCCAATATGAAAGCGCAGAAGCACACTGAAAAAGCACCCGGGATCGGAACAAACAACACAAAACAATTTGTGTTTCAAGAAATGCTTGTTGGTGGTGAAAATGGAAAGGAATACCGAGTGAATCTAGTCGCAAAATGGCAGTCTACACCAGGTTGCAAGCCTTTTCTGTTTAATGAACACTTCATGTTCCTCAAACGTACCACTGAATACAAACAAGCTCGGAAACAGTACTACAAGGCAGGCGGCACTTCACAAGTTTTCCACTGGAAAATGGAATCAGGCTGCTTGACATTGGAGGAGGCCATTTCACACATTGAGAGAAATCTTCAAGTCAGGAACGACTCTGACAAAGAGCTTAAGCTGAAGGTAGCAACCAAAATGCTGAAGAAAGCTTCAGAAAAAAAGCCATTTGGAGCATTGATGGCAGGTGACTTGTGTCATGCGGCAAGCACGATTGCCTCGCATGTGGCCTATTTGGGTTATTACTGGGTTGTACCTGGTGTACATGTGCGTTGTATAAAGTTTTAAAGCACAATGAGCTATGACTCTCCGAAAGAGCAGGGATATGGCAGAGAATTTGCTGGTGCAGCTGTTGGCGCTTCAGTTGGAGCTGCAGGTGGATTTGCTGCGGGCTATGTACTTGGAAAAGCAAAAGGTCTGGCAATGGGCGCAGCTGGTGGTGCTGGAGTAAGCACTGTTTCTTCTGCGGCTGGAAGCACGATGTCAGGTTTCGCGAAAGGAACGCAGACAGCATCAAAGGGCATCAAGAATGGGAAGCAACAGCCAGATGGGAAATCAGAAGGAACTCAAACTGACACGACAGACAAGGATCAATTTGATGATGATGATTGGGGCACTGACCCAGATGAGGACAAAAACAGAAATGTGATGAAGATGAAGATCAAGGGGAAAAGAAAGACAAAAAGGACGAGAAACAAGAAGAAGAAGAAGAAGGAAAAGAGGAGGAGGAGGATGATGATGATGAAGAGGATAAAAGTAAAACAACTACAACCACTACTTCCACCACCACCACCACCACCACCAGGACCACCACAGTGAAACCCATTCCAGAAGATGCTGAGTGCTGGTTCAGAGATGCTGACAGGCTTATAAACAACAAAAATCCATCTGACTGTGCTGGCGAACATGACAAACTTGTGCAACTTTCAGACCTCATGACGCCCCTGACTGATCTGTTTGCGGACATGGAAAAAGAAAGCGATTCATTCTCAGTGCTTACATCTGGAAACGCTGAGCATGAAGCCGACCTGATTATGGCCAGAGGTGATGCCAGGTATATTAGTGATTGGGGAAATCCTGAAGCTGTTCGACTGGCAACAGATGCTTACATTTGCCCTAAGCATCGCCATGAATTTGGCATTTGGTCTGGCCGAAAGCATAAGCAACTTCGAAGAACTTTCATGTGTGATCGAAAGAATCCTCAAAAAAGGCATGGACTGTGGAGATGCCAGTTTCCCCATGTAGATGGCCTTCTACCATACCATGGAACAGCAGTTGTTCGTGGAACTGGCTGGCTTTCTAGAGATCAGGCTGAGGCAGTCTTTCTTCTCAAGGGTGAGAGGGTCGACATTGGCATCCGTAAGTTTAAAAAAAACTTATTTTCAAGCGGCAATTTCAAAACTTATTCAGCATTTTAGCAATCTGTGATGAACACATGAACAGCTTGAAAGAAATGGTCATGGAGCTAAGAAATGTGTGTAGCCTTTTTTTAGCAATTGATTGTTCGCAGAATTTCTGTGATTATAGAGAAGGAAAGGCTACGTGTTACGACCTAATGTTGGTAGAAGAACAGAGCCAGAACTCCCTCGCCTAGAGCTGAGCCAAGCATCCGATGAATGTGCTTCTGAGGGCTTGACTGAAGGGAAAAACTCGTTGAGTCAGGTTATGAGTCAAAGCTCTTGTCAAAGTCAAGAGTTCCAAATTGAAAGCTATGAGCCACCTCAGAAAAAGCAAAAGCTTGACCTGCAAGCTACAATCGAAGCCAAACAAACTGCACTCAGACAGTTTGCCGATTTGTTGGGAGTGCCTGATATCCATTTTACACAAGCATTCAGTACCTTGACGAAAAAAACGCAACATCGCAGAGCCAGAGCAGTGTCCCGTCTCATTGATGAGGCATGCAAACTGGTCGCGCCAGATGCTCCAGATGCACTAAAATTGATGGTCACAAAACGTTACCATGACTTGTCTGGTGTTGAGCTAGATGCTTCAAGTATTGCATTCATCGAAAACTTAGCTGGGGCATACAGAGCTGCCAAAGTTGGAGTTGCCAGACACCGTATTCTCTCACTGATTTCCCCCTCTATGCCTTATCGGGAGATCAAAAAATTCATTCCAGGCATGTCAGCATGATCGGCACAGCAGAGCTATCTACCATTAGAAACATTTCAGATTTATCCTTTCATCAGTATCGCGAAAGTCGGCATTATGCAAGAAAATGGGGTTCCGGGAAACCCTCAACAGATGTTCCTCGCACACTCATGCGCTTTCGTCGCCCTGCGGTTATCCGATTTGTAGAGTTCATCTCATCTCCACTTGTTGCAACAGAAGTCCCTTATGGCCGTCAGAAAATGAAGCTCGCCAGTGGAAAACGCATAGAAATTGGTTAGTCAATTCTGCTCTACCTACATAGTATCAAGACTTTAGACAATTATATTCGAAACCAAGTGGATGAGCGGATCATTGATCTCTATTACACATTTCTTGGAGAACAGCACATAATCGAGGGACATGATGTGTGGTTGGGCCGCACAGCACTCAGACAAATTCTGAAATGGTGTTCCGCCAGTCACAGTAAAATATTGACCTCTCTGGACTACCTTGTCGAAAACGGTATGAATATACAATGCAATATAAAGGTACAAACAACATACTTCCTTCAGGACAAAATGGAATCAAAACTATGATTGATGTCACTAAGCGGCTGAAAGAGGTGCACAGTGAACTGGGAGACGAATTCGTGAAAACAGTCACAAGCAAGTTGAAGGACACAAAAGAAGTGCATGGAATCAGTGAAAATGCTAATTATACGCTAAAATGTTTCAGTATCTGAAAGCCGATTACAAGCTTCACCTTAAAGATCAATCGAAAATAGCCGACCATTGTTTTGCAGTAAGAGACAGGTTTAACTTGAGCAGTGCAAATTTAGCCAATTTTCAGCACGCTTTGTCCGAAGCAAACCCATCTTTGCATAAGCAATGCATTGGGCACAATCATGATGCAGCAGCTCAATTCCGGTAGCGTCATTATGCTTTGCTGTTAGTGAATACTGGTTTTTAGTGCTGTCTGTGAACGATGTGAGATGTGGAAAACGGCTTCAGCAGATCTTGTGCTAAGTCTCAATCAAGCTAACTTCGGTGATCAGACAGATGAGAAAATTCAGCTCACCTGGATGCTAGATAATGCAATAAAAGCTGTGGAAAACTGGAAGCACCATGTGGTTCGAACCGTTTTCTTGAACAACGCAAAAAGAGATTTCATTGAAAACTTGTCCGGGGACACATGTTTTATGACTGGTGACTGGATGATGAAATTCTTACCTATGAAGTCAAGAGAAACTCAGCAAGTAGGACTAACATATCTTTAAAAAATGCATACAGAAGTCGGCTAACATTTAGGACTTTTTCGGCAAAAGAGGCATTTCTGCTCATTTTTTTGTTGCCAACATAAAAGAAGGAGGAAAGCTTTTCAAGCGAACGTTTGTTCATGTCTTTGACCAGGTATGCAATATGGCAATCGTATCGTTGAAAATCAATGCAGTTATAAATATTACAGTACATCAAATTAGCCAGAAGGAGGGCTGGTGCAGGTCTGCCCTCACATTGACATAGAATCAGACACCGGAGCCATATCGCGTTTCTATTGGAAAGCATATTTGTCTCAATTTTGTCATTTTCGCAATGTTTGACACTAAGATTGTAAAACAATTTACTTTGTATGAGAGCCAAACTGGTCATTTTAGAACGATTTCTAGCACAAAATTTTCGCTTTTCGATCATTGTACTGGAGCGTCCCGCCCTGAAATTTTGCGCCAGACACCCTTCCCTGCCAACTTAGCAGATTACATTAAACTATACCATGTTACAGTAAATGCACCCTATCTTTTCTTACAGGCTAAGCAAAGCTCTGAGGAAGTAACCGGCATCCTTATTCACACTCTAAAAGAAATCCGGTCAGAGAAGCCGCACATAAAGAAATGCATTTTACGGAGTGACAACGCACGGTTTGTCTTTTATGAAATCGACATTATATAATTGATTGTATAATTGGATGCTTAGATGCTACCACTGCGCAGCAACAATCTCCAGCATGGAATTGGTTTCGATGGTTAGTGGGATTAAAGTTGAAGTCTATTCATTTAGTGAGGTATGTACCAATCAGAAAACAGTATCAAGACTGAAACTCACTACATGTACATTCATTTTAGGCTCAGTCTGGGAAGGGGCCGTGCGACAGCGGTACAGTAGTTTTGATACTGTTCTCACTGCATGTGGGTATTTCTTCTGATTAACATTATAGCAGCGTCACATGTGAAACCTGAGGTTAGATATTTTGTGACCAAGGGCGACAACGTGGAAACGGCAAACCAGTTTATCACTGCGGCAGCGCAAGGAGGCATCGCAAAACTACCTGGTGTCAGTATGTACCTTGGAACATTTGAAGACATATCGCAACATTTCATTCAACAATTATCACTGAAACCCGTCACTAAGCCTGTTTCGATTCCCGGTAATAATTCCAGATAAGCAAAGCAAGATAGGTTCAGCGGTTTTATAGGAATCGACAACTTTTTCCATTTTGAATTTGGCACTGGTAGCTCTGTTTGGGCTTGGAACTTTCCATCGATTGGCACTGGAGAGCGTATAGACCCTAAGTACTTGACAAACATCAACAATAAAGAATTTCAAGCTACAAGATCGCAGTATGAAGATGCGCTTGGAAATTTGCGCCAGCGTTCAAATTATTGGCAGTTGGCTGAAAAAGCACAGTGCAAACAATATGCTACAACCCCAGAGAGACAGACTGACGACGGGTACATGCAGGACGTTGATGATTGCCCTGTGCCAGGTGAGAGAATGCAACGTTCAAACGTAAATTCATCTGATTGACAATACTTTACAGAAGCTGTGCTGGAGGAAGAAAAAAAAGAGCTGTTTGAATGCCCAGAAGAAGGCTGCATAAAGGTATCAAACAGAACCAGTTAATTTGAACAACTTTGAGAATATAAATGAAATATGTTGCAGGTGTTTTCAACATACGGAAGACTGGAGGCACATATGGCTCGAGCTATGTAACAGGAGCAGAGTTAGCACATTAGAGCTGCTAATTCAGAACACAACTTTCTAGGCGATCACAAGTGCCGACCCCAGAAAGAAACAATGCAAGACTTAGCTCAAAACTTGTATGCGCGGCAGCTTGAATCGCTGAATTTCAATCCCAACTTTGGTATTTCCATTGATATTTGACGTTATTTTGTATTATAGATACTGTATATATGGTCGCACAATCGTATCTGCGCAGTTCCATAGGCACAAAGTAATGTTCGGCAATTTGCAGAGACTACAAAAGAAATTGCAAAAACAGTTGAATGTGACACTGATCAATGTGGAAAGATGCCGACGCTAGGATTTGCAAGACCTAAGCGGGAACCTGCTAAAAAGTACTTGTCTAGTATTTTTTAATGTTGTAGTTAGTTTGAGAAAGTCCATCTAATAAAATTCTGACTGTGCGTTAGAAATAAACTGTTTTGAGAAAATTTTAGGTTCAACATTGAACAGGTGAAATTCCTTACTGAAAAGTTCAATGTGGGTGAGCGAACCAAGAAGAAACTGTCTCCTGAAGAGGTGGCACATGAAATGCGAAATGCGAAAGATGAGAGAGGTTTCTGCATTGAGCTGGCAGTTATGAAATGTGATGGCACATATGTTTAGGATTTTCGCTGTTCTCACACAAACAATGGCTGACACCTCAACAGATCATGGGATTCTTCAGTAGGGAAACACATAAAAGACGCGAGAGGACAGTTCCAGGAATTGCTTCTCCTACCGTTGCACCGCCACAACCAGATGACATTGATGTCCAGGTCCCAGGCGCAACATACATAGATGTGCAAGATGAACTGATGGACAATGAGTATGGCATTGAAATACAAGACAGTGTACAATCGACCATTGATCAGAATGTGGATTATTCTGACTGAAGAGACTGATTGGTTATTCTTTCTTTCTAGTCTGTAGTAGTACTGTCTGCCTCATAACAGGCAAGTGCTTTGAGGACAGCTTGTGGGGTGGATTTGTTGTGTTGATTGACCTCTGTTCCACTCATAACAGGCAAGTCTTCGGACAGCTTGTGGGGTGGATTCGTTGTGTTCATTGACATCTGTTCCACTCATAACAGGCAAGTCTTCGGACAGCTTGTGGGGTGGATTCGTTGTGTTCATTGACATCTATTCCACTCATAACGGGCAAGTCTTCGGACAGCTTGTGGAGTTCGGTTTATTGTGCTTTTTATTGAATTCTGTTTTACATTAGCTTTCTCTTATATATGCTTTCCTTTGATTTCTCTCATTGATCATGCTATTCGTAGTTGTCTAGTTGGATCTCTATCTCGCACTCATAACAGGCAAGTCTTCGGACAGCTTGTGGGGTACAGTCGGGATTCAGCAAAGTAGATAGAAATAATAAACTCTGGAGTACATAATTACGCACATATTGGCACTCAACAAAAACTCGCTTGTCATCGGACAAAGCATAAAAAGCTACATATACATATAATAAAACTGTCTTATATAGCTCACATTCTGAGCTGTGTAAATTTGCTGCCTGCTGCTGTTCGATATTGCCCAGTCAATCTGCTCCAGGTTTGAGGTGGATTGGTGGGGCTTTTAGAGCTCGAATGAAGTGCGCTAGAGATGTCACAGTCTCAAAATCGCCGCTCGGATCGCTCATGAGCTCTGTTTATGTCTATATATAAAAATAGCAAAAACGTCATAAAATCTATAGCTAAGGTTTATTCTCACTAGACTATAGAAATTACACGATTTTTTGCTCGAAAAACAATTGATTTTCAATAAAATTGGTTAAACTTTACATATATTTAATGGGAAAGCCGAGACATGCTCGCGCTCAAACTGGGCTCACTGCCTCCATTGGAGGCCTTGAAGTGGATCCGCAATTGGCAGCAACAACAACAACTGGGCTCGCTAGCCAAAGGTAAACTCGCTCAAACTGGGCTCTCTGGCCAAAGATAAACTCGCTCAAACTGGGCTCGCTAGTAGGGATGCAACCGAATACAAAAATACCGAATACCGAATACCGTAGCGGATTTTCGGAACCGAATAATACCGAATTATACCGAATATTGATGATTCACAGGCGCAATTGCAAAAATATACTGTCTAACTAATATTTCTTGTGTTTTGCTAAACTTTTTGATGCTAAAAAAGCTGTAGAGTGACGCATTGTTTGAATGCTATAGATTTTAACCACGCCCATACCTAAAACAAGCCCTATTTGGTCGTTCTTTACCGTCAGCCCTGCTGACAACAAGGACGAGTGCAAAATATACAAGCAAACAATTTCAAGAGGCGCGATTCAGGCCACAAGTGCTCTGATTAATTATGTGAAATCACAGCACAAAGGCACTTTCCCTTTTATATCCTCCTATTATCCGCCGCATCGCGGAGATTTCATAAAAACTTGCCTCTAAGCCTAAGACTGAACCTAACCCTAAGCGTAAGCCTAAAACCGAAGCTAAAAGTGGGGTTTGACAGAGGGCTGGGCGAATGGGGCTTCTCAATTATGCTATGTGACGGATAACAGGAGGATATTTACGCGCGAATCGCAAAGACGATTACAGAAAATTGGAGGAAGGGAGCATACAGTAATACAGTAAACACCAGACCGGAGCTAGCAGCTTAGGCATAGAACTTACACTGGATGAATCGTTTGAAAAGATACAGTAGGTGGGATTTATACATAATTGGCCCATATAAAACAAACGCTTAGGTAAAGTAGTGGGAAGCTGACAACCTAGTATACTGGGAACTGAAAAGGACGAAATGTGGTTGTTTATTATCAAGTCAAACCTTGAAGTTCGTTAACTTTTTGTATGAATAGTCGTTGTTTGCCAAAATTTTAGCATAGTAAATGAACAGAGAGATGTAAAAGATAAATATCTCTCTGATTTCTGCCCAAATTTAAGCAAAACAGTGCAATTTTACCGAATTTACAATATTCGGTATTATTCGGTTTGAAAAATACCGAATTCGAATACCGAATTCGAATAGCACTAGTAACCGAATTATGCGGTTCATACCGAATAATACCGAACTTCGGTTGCATCCCTACTCGCTAGCCGTAGATAAAACTGGTTCGAACTGGGCTTGCTAGCCATAGATATAACTGGTTCGAACTGGGCTCGCTAGCCATAGATATAACTGGTTCGAACTGGGCTCGCTAGCTGTAGATATAACTGGTTCGAACTGGGCTCGCTAGCTGTAGATATAACTGGTTCGAACTGGGCTCGCTAGCTGTAGATATAACTGGTTTGAACTGGGCTCGCTAGCTGTACATTTAACTGGTTCGAACTGCGCTGAACTGGGCTCGCTGGCCAATACAAACTCGCTCGAACAGGGCTCGCGAGCCGAAAATAAACTGGGCTTGCTGGCCGTAGATAAAACTCCCTCGAACTGGGCTCGCCGAATACTCTAGAAAGCGCCTGTCTAAAGTCTGGCACTGAAATAGCCCATCAAGCTGCTAGAAGGCCGGTCTTGTGAACTTATTTTCGACTTGTTGCTGCCAGCAGACTGGTATAAAAAAGGTAAATTTATGGTTCGAATAGTCTCACCGATGTCTAGATGATAGTGCTTTACCGTTCCCGAATCTTTTAGATGTCAATCAAAATCGTGATTCTTTGCTTCATGTTGGTTGCTGCACTGGCGCTCAGAGGCGGGCTCAATAGCACATGTCCAGTTGGAAGATTGGTCACTGGAAAAATGCTGATCGTCGTGAAAAATCGGTTGAACAGCGCGGTGGTGTTGGAAGCGACTGACAGAAGGTGCATGGATAAAGGAGAATTAGGAAGTGTCCGTCAAATCCCAATCTGTTAGTTTTATTTGGTTAAGTAGATATACTTGCGAGAACGCAATTGTAATGTAATATAGACTAAAGTCTGTTCAAAAATCTTTGGCGCTGGGTACATCCCGCAGTGTCCCGAATTTATGCGTGGTGTGAACCCCATACATGTATATATGGATCTGTTCCTCTCATCAACCAGACTACTATGCTGTTCTCGAAATTTGCATATGGAACTTCAGTTAGAAGCAAGAAGCCTGACAAAAAAATCGACTTTTTTGGCAAAGCGCCAATTTTTCTGCCGATACCAGATTCGCATTCCCCAACCTTCAGGCATCCCGAAAATACTACCATATATGGGTCTACGATCAACGCTACCAAAGTTACACTCGATTTTCTAACGCCGACAAGCGGTCAAAATTTTGTTCTCCCATAGTTAAGCACAATAATTCATTCAAGATCGAACACATGGGGGTTTTTTTCTTCCAACCAATTTCAGCTTCACGGTTCTATATTATTTCGAACATGCTGAATCCAGCCGTCACATTGGTTTTGCTCTACGACTTTGATTTTTGCTAGAAATTTGACCTTGAAGTTAGGGTGTCCACCTGAATTTCATGAAAAGCCTTACCTAATGTATCTTGTGTGGCCCTGGTCAAAACCCCATACATGTATATATGAATCTGTTCCTCTCATCAGCGAGATTACTATACTGTTCTCGAAATTTGCATATTATACTTTAGTTAGAAGAAAGAGGCCTGACAAAAAAATCGACCTTTTTGGCAAGGCGCCAATTTTCATGCCGATACCAGATTCGGATTCCCCAGTCTTCAAGCAACTCGAAAATACTACCTTATATGGGTCTACGATCAACCCTACCAAAGTTACACTGGATTTTCTAACGCAGACAAGTGGTCAAAATTTTGCTCTCCCGTAGTTAAGCACAAAAATTCATTCAAGATCGAACACATGGGTTTTTTTTTCCTCCAAGCAATTTCAGCTTCACGGTTCTATATTATTTCGGACATGCTGAATCCAGCGGTCACACTGGTTTTGCTCTACAGCTTTGATTTTTGCTAGAAATTTGACCTCGAATTTAGGGTGTCCACCTGAATTTGAGAAAGTGTTATTGTCTTGTCGGCATTAGAAAATCGACTGTAACTCTGGCAGAGTTGATCGTAGACCCATATATGGTAGTATTTTCGAGATGCCTGAAGGTTGAGGAATCCGAATCTGGTATCGGCACAAAAATTGGTGCTTCGATTTTTTTGTCAGGCCCCTTTCTTCTAAGCAAAGTACAATATGCAAATTTCAAGAACAGTATAGTAATCTCGCTGATGAGAGGAACAGATTCATATATACATGTATGGGGTTTTGACCAGGGCCACACAAGATACATTAGGTAAGGCTTTTCATGAAATTCAGGTGGACACCCTAACTTCAAGGTCAAATTTCTAGCAAAAATCAAAGTCGTAGAGCAAAACCAATGTGACGGCTGGATTCAGCATGTTCGAAATAATATAGAACCGTGAAGCTGAAATTGGTTGGAAGAAAAAAACCCCCATGTGTTCGATCTTGAATGAATTATTGTGCTTAACTATGGGAGAACAAAATTTTGACCGCTTGTCGGCGTTAGAAAATCGAGTGTAACTTTGGTAGCGTTGATCGTAGACCCATATATGGTAGTATTTTCGGGATGCCTGAAGGTTGGGGAATGCGAATCTGGTATCGGCAGAAAAATTGGCGCTTTGCCAAAAAAGTCGATTTTTTTGTCAGGCTTCTTGCTTCTAACTGAAGTTCAATATGCAAATTTCAATTACAGTATAGTAGTCTCGTTGATGAGAGGAACAGATCCATATATACATGTACAGGGTTCACACCACGCATAAATTCGGGACACTGCAGGAAGTACCCAGCGCCAAAGATTTTTGAACAGACTTTAGTATATTATGAACGTCTCTTTGCAGCTACCACTCGAACGTTTTTTTTTCAAATTTGAGCAAAATTGCGGCGGATGGAACAACAAGAAATTAGTTGTATCGATAACGGCTGGACGAAACAACAGTTGCGATGTCAACCTGACCATGGTTTACTGTAAAAAAAACTTGCTCTTCCCAACCTTACAGGTGATGTTAACACCCTGTAACACAAGCATGTTCCAGGCTCGTTGGTCGAATGCGTTCATTGATAACGATTCAGATTATTACAATGAGTTGTACATTCTGCAGGTCTAAGTGCCAGTGATTCAATACAACCACGGAAGGCGTCCCATTTTCCGTCAACCACATATCTAGCAGACCAACCAGTGCTGGCCTCATGCAAGTCACGGACATTTGCATAACAATTCGATCTTAACCACAGCCAACCCTCACAAACTAATTTACCTGCCTCACGGAAAATCGGACACTTTCTCTGGTTTCTACTGGAGTTGAATTTTGATCTGGCTCATAGCAGGCAAGTCTTTGGACAGCTTGTGGGGTCACCTTAAACAATACCAGAGAGTGCTGAATAGTGTAGCCCTACAAAACAAATAGTGTTCCTGACTTCCAGTAGTACACAATTTGAGACTTGGTGCGAATTAGAGTACACCGGCTACTCTATTTGGAGACCTGTTTTATGACAGCTGCCTAGAATTTCGATGGGTTATTGTTGCAAATACCAAGAAAAGCGTTGCAACACTGCCATTTTCTGGAATCTAAACCACATGTTTTACACAATAGAGCAGAAACTGAAGTTCCTCTGATAGTTATTCAGATTTCTTTTGCTAAAATTCGGTTTCTAGTGTGCTTCTGATGATCGAATTAGAGTAGAAAACTCTTGTTTGGAACAAACTGTTGAAATCAAGACAGATTTTGAATGAAGCCTTGAAATTTGTGGAACTCATAGAATCAGCAGCAAATTTTGTTGATGAAACGAAAATTCAGCTTTTTTTACCGATTTTGCAAAATTCCGATTGTGTACCCGGCCAGGAACACTATTTGGATTTCCTTTTTTGGCCAAAATCCTAAATGCCAATTAGTATATCTGGTACTGTATTCAGCATTCTCCGGTACGTATTGTTGTTGCTGTTGTTGTAATATTCAAAAATATTCAGAATTTATATTCTTCTTGATCAATAGATGAATAATGAATTTTATATCAGTGCTTTGTAAAGCTGTTAGTTGGCTAAGTATATTTGTTGCTCCTTCTGCTGCTGCTGCTAGTCGACATTCTGACAAGTCCCACTGATCATTTATTGTACTTGGATCTCCGTCTCTCGCTCATAACAGGCAAGTCTTTGGACAGCTTGTGGGGCGGATTCGGCAGATCAGACAGAAGTAAACTTTGCAAGATGAGGTGGAACCGCAAAAGCGTGGTCAAAATTACAAAACACACAAAGCATGAAGAACGTAAGCTTTACAAAGATCACAAGCAGTACTAATGGAGACAGTCAGCTAGCCGGTCAAAGCAGATTTTGGGGGCAAATTTGCCGCGAAAGTTCAAACGGTCATATCTCTTGAAGTAGACATCGTACTGTACTGATTTTCAACTGGCCATAACTCACCAACGGGAGGTCGTAGCGCAAAAATGAAGTTAGTTTTCAACTCAGCAGGCTAAAATAGGTCTAGAAAACTGCGCCATGACTCGGTTTAGGTTTGCTATCAAAAGATACGGTCACCAGGCGGGCATTGATTTTTGAAAATTTGGACTTGAATATCTTCCGATCCAGGCTGAGTCTAGCCAAACGGACTTTATATTTAAAATCAGCGCCTCAAACTGCATCAGATAGACTACTTTAAAATTAATTTTGAGCAAAAAAAATTTTTTCCGAGACCTTTGAGGGGGCCAAACCCCCCCGCTCCCCCCCAGGGATTTTGACCAATTTGTGTGGATTATGTTTGGGCAAGTGTGGTCTAACTTTTAAAGCAAGTTCCAGCCTTCCCAAACTTCCGTGGCTTTAGTTATGGGCAAATATTTCCAAAAAATGAAGGGTGCATTTTTGCCATTTTTGGTACATTTCGGAAAATAACTCGCTAACCAGGTGTGATACGGAAAAAGTTGAGTGGGGGATTTAAAGTATTTTGAAATAGCTATCGATTGGTGTGCATGCGAAAGCTGTCCGTTTAGAAATGGGCAAACGGCACACGTTTGAATTTGGGTCGTTAGAGGTCGAAAAATTGGCCAAAAACCGGCTGGCGAGCCAACTTTGAGGGGGTGTAGCTCCGGTTCTAGGGGGGTGTTTTCCTTCTAATATGCGCCGAAGGTCATCGTTCGTGGTCTAGTTTATGCTCATAAAATTTTAGCCGGATCGGTGAGATGAGCCCCCTTGCCCCCCGTAAGCTGACTTTCTCGCGAAATGCATGTTAAATGAAAGATAAATAAATTCTTGAACGACCGGTGTAGCCTTTATTAAGATGCGTTGCTTCGTTCCTGAGATAATTGCTTCCAAAATCAAAACAGAGATTTTGGCAGTGCACAACAGAGATTAAAACAACCCAGCAGATTTTTTACTGTAGCATCCGCAAATCTCAACCGATTTCAGTGAGTCCTATTTTATATGAAAGATAAATTAATTCTTGAAAGTTTGGTGAAGCTTTTATTAAGATATGATGCTTGGTTCCTGAGATATTTGCACTCAAATCAAAACAGGTTTTGGCTATGAACAAGAGCGATTTTTATTATTGTGTTGCACTTCATAATAAAACCGATTCCTACTGCTCAGGGCTAACGTAACGAGGTTTTTCTGGTGCCACACATGCTTGGTTGCTTCATTTGTAAAAGTCTTGTTGCCCCTCAGCAGTAGGAATCCGTTTTGTTGTGAAGTGCAACGGAATCGCTCTTGTTCACTGCCAAAGTCTCTGTTTTGAGTTTGAAGGAAAATATCTCAGGAACTAAGCATCGTTTCTTAATAGGGCCTTCACCAGTCTTTCAAGAATTTATTTATCTTTCATTTAAAGCAGGATTCATTCAAATCGGTTGAGTTTTGCGGTTGCTACAGCAAAAACTCTGCTGGGTTGTTTTTTTTTGACACACCCTGTATTTTTCTGTAATTGACTAAAATGCGCTGATAACTAAAATTGTGTAGTTTTTTTCTGTAAACGATTGCTTTCCTGCTAACGTAACCGCTGTCTGGTGAATCTTGCTACTTATGGGTACCGAGAATGAGTGCGGGATGGAAAACTGTAGTTGGCTTTCTGAAGTGGACTGTTTCTCAGCTTGAACTGAAGAGGTCTATTAGCACCGGGGTCACTGTGCAAAACACTGCACGTTTGCGTGCTTTCTGCCCGCCAAGCTCCACCGGTATCTGGAACTGCACTACCAGGCAAGATGTTTGAAGACTTTGGTTTAGAATGTGAAGTGCATAAACTGACCATTTAGATCATTGACACGTTTATCGATCTACCACGGAAACGCGTAGTCAAGTGCGAAGCTTATTGATGCTTCTGTCACGTTCTATAGTTAGTTGGGCTGTGTACGTTATTATATAAGAACTTTGTTTACATAACCAAGTCACACATGCAATCTTGCTTTGCTCAATCATTGGTTGCAGTGGTATACTACAGGACTCCCTAAATCTCATGTTCGTTCTCGCGAACAAACTAAACTTATAGGCGACAACCAACACAGGGTTTGAGGTGTCGTGTAACTGTACTACTGTTGTGTTAAGACGCAATTTCTGAGAGGATTCAGGATTGCTCCCCAAATTGGTCTGGGTCACATCACCGATTTTGCTCATTTTTACATACATATAAGTATGTGTCAAAAAACTGCGAAGCCCAAAGTATGAGCTCCGGTGCACCCCCCAGAGCGCCAGGGCCCCCCTCCAAAGTAAGGGTGGTTGAGCCAAAAATCCAAAATTCAGGTGTCCGCTTCAGACCAGCGTTATACACTCAACATTTGTGCTAGGTTGACATTCAATACGCCAACAGATCCGCAATGACATGCATATTTCAAAAATGGTATCCAAAATGCGCTTCAATCTCTCCGTACCGCTGTTTTTTACCAAAAATACGGTCGAACGCCATTTTTTTGCTTACT
Organism: Sabatieria punctata; assembly: GCA_030248155.1. NCBI lineage: Eukaryota > Metazoa > Nematoda > Chromadorea > Araeolaimida > Comesomatidae > Sabatieria > Sabatieria punctata. The sequence continues at coordinate 31,005 of JASANB010007429.1, read as the reverse complement.
GACCGAGACATTGACCCTAACCTTTGCACCTTGGAATGACGGGACAGACGTAGATTTTTTATATTATTTTGCCTACTAAACCCGCAACGTACACACAAAATTGGGAGAAGATCATCGCGTGCCAACGGGTCGAAATTGGCTCTGGAAGTGTTGGACGAAAAAAATTTTTCGTTAAATTTTGACAAAAATTTATTCTCTGGGTCAATTTTTTATGCTGATGACGATTCTGATGACTGTTTTTGTGAAAAATCGCAATTTCGCCGGAAAGACGCAGATTTCTGTTTAGTTCAGCAAGAAGAGATGATCTGTTTCTGTACTCATTATGGGTGCGTCACAGCGCGTTTTGCGTCACAACCAAAGTTGTAGAGGGGTCCGAGCTCGGTACTGTGGTGCAAGCTAATCTGCGCAACGCGCCACGGTAATGCTATTTTGCCTAACGAAAAAAATCTGCTTTTTCTGTAGTTGGAATGGACGCGATTTTTCAGTGAATTATAATCTACAGACCTCGGGAATTTCAAAAATGTATTCATTTTGATTCTAGGTAGAACGGTTCCAGAGATATGCAGCGTCAAATTTGGCCGAAAATGCTAAAAATGGCCATTTTTGGCGATTTTCAGATTTCTGGGGGCAGGATTGAAATAACTCGGGACCAACTCAACCGATTTGGCTGAAACTCACAGCTATGGTGCAAAATTGAGTTTTACATCGATTCTGATGCATAAGAACCCTGAAAGACCTTAGGCACTAAGGGTTTTAATGGTCAGAGAATCCATTACTGACATAACTATAATCTCTGGATTACTGTATTTTGATATCCTGACGAGAAAATGTTATGTTTTGCTATTTAGGTGTTTCTGTTACAAGGAAACGATCTTGTCGGGACCTCATAGTACAGTAAAGCGATGATGGTTATGTCAGAAATAGATTCCCCACTCCTGAAAACCTTTATTGACTGCTATATAGAGCGTTTCCTCACACCAGGTATGCATAAACGCAAAATAACAATTTTCGTGTCGGGACCTCAAAATACAGTATTCCAGTGATTATAGTCAGACATGGGCAAAGGGGGGGCTGAGGGGAGGTTGGCCCCCCTCAGGCTCTGACCTACCCCCCTCAGCCGACCGCTACCCCCCTCAGGAATTTTTTGGAATAATTTTGTATAGAAAAGTACTATAAAAATATGCCTGGATTAGGTGTAAATGAGCTCAGACTAGCTTATTTTAATGAGAAATAAGCCAAAAAAGCCTTGATTTTAGCCAAAAATCGGACTTTTTTGCTTACCACCCCCTCAGCCCCCCTCAGGAATTGAAAATTCTACCCCCTCAGCCAAAATGCTAGCCCATGTCTGATTATAGTTATGTCAGAAATGTATTCCCTGACCATGAAAACCCTTAGTGCCTTAGGTTTGTGCCCGTTTCCTCCTTTCCCGTTTCCTCTTTTCCCGTTTCCTCCTTTAAGAGTCTCGTTTCCTACTTTTTCAGTTTTTTGCGTTTTAACAAAATTCAGACTGCTTTAAGGTTTCTATAATGTTAGAAGAGCGCCACGCTTTACTGCTCTGCTACAGTAGTATTGCATTATTATAAGACTGCTTTAATCTGTGCTTTCCATGTTGTTTCCGGGCCTAGCGGGGCCGGCCGGCGGCCCAACAAAGGCTGCCCAACAAACGGCGATTAGATGGGCAAGTGTAATTACAAAGAACAAAAGAAATGTAAACAAGTTTTTCTGGGTTTTTTTGGCAATGTCTCTGTCACGCACAGAGAGACCTGGCTCTCATCCTGAGCCGCCTACCATGCACTTTGAAACTTTATCGTCCACTAGTTAAAACCCGACACTACTGTACAGTAGAGCAGCCACTGGGTAGGACAACGCGTAAACAAATAAAAAAACATAAATAAAAGTCACATAAAACAACTGAGGTTAAAACGCCCACATAGGTTACGAAAAAGCATTCCACAAACGAGCAGCAACCGGATAAAACAGCTCACCCGTGGCGGCCTTATGTCTGGCCAGCTCTACGTGGCACATGTATGATCGAGTACGTATATTTTTCATAATTATTGAACGGAAACTTAAGCAAATATATGGTAAAAACGCCGCTAGAACAACTGTAAGGAGCCGCGCAAATATGCGGAAAGACTCTGTCCTTAGCCTTAGTCCGATCCATACATGTGCATGGTCGGCGGCTCAGGGGGTGACGGCCAGGTCTCCGTGCGTAGTTGCCTAGATATAGGTGCAAATTTTCGGCGAGAAATTCAAATTTTTGCCCAAAAGTTTGGCTAAAAATACGAAATTTTCGGTTAAAATTAAAAAATTTGCGGTAAAAATCAAATTTTCGACAAAAAATTGTCAAGAAACCACTTTATTGACAGATACGTTGCCAAAAAATCTAAATTTTTCAGGAAAATTTGAAAAAATTTCGGGTTTGGTGCGTAGCGTAGTTGCCAAAATTGATTTCTGTGGCTTAAAAACGCATCCGGAGGCTTTCTAGCAGCCTCTAGCAACGTTTGGTAGATTTTTATTTTCGTCCCCCCCTGGGCACCCCCATGCACATGTATGGTCCGATCTACAAAATTATACTAGACTTTTGTTGATTTATATATGTGTTCGTGTCTGTACGTCGTCGTTCGTATGTGCTAGTTAGAACTAAAGCCTGGCGCTATTCCAACATCATAGAAAACTTAAAGCAGTCTAACTTTTGCTAAAACGCAAAAAAAAACCGAAAAAGGAGGAAACGGGACTCCTAAAGGAGGAAACGGGGACGGAGGAAATGGGAAAGGAGGAAACAGGAAAGGAGGAAATGGGAAAGGAGGAAACGGGAACATGCCGTGCCTTACTCTATATTGCATTTCCTTGCCGCAGGAAGAATGTAAATTGACAAAAAGTTATTTTCGTGCCAGGACCACATACTACAGTACCCGTACGGCTTCAGAAAGGCCTGAGATCGATTCAAACCATTTAAAAAAGTACATTTTTAACAAGAGTGGTGGGCTTAAACTACTATATACCAGCAGAAAAAGAAGAAATGACCTCATCTTGGCAAAATCGGGAATACGGTATCAGGGTCAAGTTTTCAGGGCTCTTGTGCATCAGAATCAATGTAAAACTAAATTTTGCACGATAGCCGTGAGTTTCAGCCAAATCGGTTGACTTGGTCCCGAGTTATTTCAATCCTGCCCCCAGAAATCTGAAAATCGCCAAGAATGGTCATTTTTAGCATTTTCGGCCAAATTTGACGCTGTATATCTCTGGAACCGTTCTACCTAGAATCAAAATGAATACATTTTTGAAATTCCCGAGGTCTGTAGATTATAATTCAGTGAAAAATCGCGTCCATCCCAACTACAGAAAAAGCTGATTTTTTTCGTTGCGCAAAATAGCATTACCGTGGCGCGTTGCGCAGATTAGCTTGCACCACAGTACCGAGCTCGGGCCCCTCTACAACTTTGGTTATGAGGCAAAATGCGCTCTGACGCACCCATAACGAGTACAGGAACAGATCACCCCTTCTTGCTGAACAAACAGAAATCAGCGTTCTTCTGGCGAAATTGCAATTTTTCACAAAAGCAATTGTCGCAATCGTCATCAGCATAAAAAATTGACCCAGAGAATAAACTTTTGTCAAAATTTAGCGAAAAATTTTTTTCGTTCAACACTTCCAGAGCCAATTTCGACCCGTTGGCACGCGACGATTTTCTCCAAATTTTGTGTGTACGTTGCGGGTTTAGTAGGCAAAATAATATAAAAAATCTACGTCTGTCCCGTCATTCCAAGGTGCAAAAGTTAGGGTCAATGTCTCGGTCAGTAAGCAAAAACATTGGCGTTGGACCACATTTTTGGTAAAAAACAGCGGTACGGAGAGATTAAAGCGCATTTTAGATACCATTTTTGAAATCTGCATGTCATTGCGGATCTGTTGGTGTATTGAATGTCAACCTAGCACAAATGTTGAGTGTATAACGCTGATCTGAAGTGGACACCTGAATTTTGAATTTTTGGCTCGACCATCCTTACTTTGGAGGGGGGCCCTGACGCTCTGGGGGGGCCACCGGAGCTCATACTTTGGGCTTCGCAGTTTTTTTACACATACTTATACATATGTAAAAATCAGCAAAATCGGTGATGTGACCCAGACCAATTTGGCGAGGCTCCCTAATCAGATCCTGAATCCTCTCAGAAATTGCATATTAATAGAAAAAACAGTGCGTCTAATAAAAGCAAAGTCAGCCAAGCACCTTCTACTATAATGTGTAAAACTTTAGCGATTCGTGTTCTTACAATGACTGAGTTAAGACATTGAAACATACTAAAGTCCATGCAAAAATGATAGGCGGTGGCGGAAAAAAGCGATTTTCTCAAAAACTTTCTTCAAGACCCCAAACTTTTTTTATATCAATCGATAGCAAATTACAAGTGCTACAAGGTGCGAACGTCAAATCAAAGGTTCCACGCAGTCTTGTATGTGTTTTTCGGGAAAAACGAATTTTCGGCAAAATCAAGTTTTTATAGAAGAGTCAAATCGACAAGCGGACTCCAGATTCTTATTCTACGTGCAATTGCGAGTTCGCTGATATATACATGTTTGGGGATTTTCAAAAATATCTGCATCTACTACCTTCGTCAATCGCATTGCCTACTGACTCACAATCGCAGCCGTTCAGTGAAATACCGAGACGCCAATCAGACAATCGTAGAAAGCGTTATCTACATACTAAACGATATAGTTAAAGCGAACTTACATATTATACGTTCGCTACTGCGATTTTTCATTCCTGACAGTTTCTCATTTTCTCACAATCAATAAATAATTATGATTGTTGAAGCGAACATAATTCTAGTTGTGTTCTCACTTAAATAAACGATCGCAAGAAAGCAACTGGCGCTGCAAGCCTGTGTACCTGGCCGGTGCCAAGCAAATAACTAAAAGAGGTGACCTAAAAGCATCACATCGATGTTCTGGTCGTCCGTGACGGTTTCGATCAGTACGGCAGAGCGGTAAAGTATTTTGTATTGTACAACGGTACGGTTTTATATACTTAGCCGTTGGGTGGGTTGAGCAAAGTAAACTCGGCTTACAGGTTTTGGCACAAGACATTTAACAAATCGGCATTGTGGTGTTTGTGGGTAGTTGCTCCTACCCAAAATTTCTTTCTTTTAGAAACTATCAATTCCCAGCTGAGGGTGTGATTAAAAAACACTGGAATGCTGTCTCGAAAACAATGAATGCGAGATCACTAGATATACAATTGTCAACTTGAGCAAGGATTGCTTGTATATGCTACGAAGAAATGTGATGCGATGTTTTTATATCTGCCTTTTATAAGCGTCTACTCCTTGGTGATATAGACATATCTACATAGGTGTCTTGCGATTTTGAGGAGTTAGCTTAGTTTAGTTAGTTAGTAGTTAATCTCTTGCGTTTATGAATAAATATACGTTTCCGTTTGAACTTTCAAAAGTGATAAACAACATCGTCAATGGTTGTTTAAGTTCTGGATAATCATAGGGACTCTAAACTCTAAAGTCCATGCAAAAATGATTGGCGGTGGCGGAAAAAAGCGATTTTCTCAAAAACTTTCTTCAAGACCCCAAACTTTTTTTATATCAATCGATAGCAAATTACATGCGCTACAAGGTGCGAACGTCAAATCAAAGGTTCCACGCAGTTTTGTATGTGTTTTTCGGGAAAAACGAATTTTCGGCAAAATCAAGTTTTTATAGAAGAGTCAAATCGACAAGCGGACTCCAGATTCTTATTCTACGTGCAATTGCTAGTTCGCTGATATATACATGTTTGGTGATTTTCAAATTAGTTTTCGGGAAAAACGCGTTTTTCGGAAGGGTGTGCGAGTCAAAAAATTGTCTGCGATCCGTTTTACTATGGAAAATTGCCCAACACTTTTCAAATTTGACCCAAACGGTATAAACGGCCTGAACACCAGCTCATATTCACGAGTCAAACTTAACTTTGGTCCATAGAATCCATTTTTGCAGTCCGTTTGGCGCTATGTGGTCGCGTTTTCCAGTTATTTTCATTTTAATTGTTTTTTGCAAAATTTTGTCTGACTGGAGCAGCTAGTGTGGGTTTGTATATTCAAATATACATATACAAATTTGTATATATATACAAATGTTTTGGATATACATATACATATACATATACAAACGGACTGTTGATGCAATATTCAATATATGTACATATACAAACAGACTTGATATACAAACGGTTTGTATATTTTCAGTTGTATATTTTTGCAGAAAGTAGTTTAGCACATTTTGGCCACTTTGGTACGGTAATTGAGATATTTTTGCAGTTCCTTTGGTAGTTTTTATATCTTGAGCCTATGTCTTCAACTTTTCCAGAAGAATTTGTTAAATTTGCGGTTTAGCCTCATCTGCATTAAGACTAAATATTATTTATCTTCGTTTTAGAAGTATTTTGCAATGAGTTTTGCTGTTTGTAACGAAAAAATGGAATAGTAGGCAGGCACGCGCAACGACAAAATTGATAATTGAATCCCACACGTTTCCGTTTTGTTTCGTCCCAGTTTTAAACGTGTTAATATTTTTTTAGATAAACCCGTTCAGCCATTCGCCCTACTGATGCGTAATAACAATTTCAGGCTATTTCTGCTTAAAACTATACCTATGTACGAGCCCAGTTGGCCTGAATCGAAGACTAAAGCCAGAACCTAAGCCTTAACATACCTTTTAACCTAAAACTAAGGAGTACCCAACCTAAAACTGCAGAAAATTAATGATTTCTTAATATACAAATATACAAAAAATATGCAATAGTGAAATTTTGTTTGTATATGTATATATACATATACATATACAAACTAATGTGCATTTGTATATATACATATACATATACATATACAAATGAAGTAGGCATATATGTGCCCACGCTAGGAGCAGCTACTGTGAGTCTCTTCAGATGTTGCTCAAAATGTAACTCCTGGGGTAATTTTAGATGGTGAATTCATTTCTGTCACCTAGAACACCGTCAGGTTACTGCAAACCTAAGTTTCGAGCACCCCCTATTTGGTATGATATTTTAGCAATCTGTCTTTGACATCTTTGCTTGTTAAAAGAACACTGATTAATGCTCACGCCATCAAGTGACTCCAGCCTCATGTCTAACGTTATAGAGAAGGAAGTTCTTGCCCAAAGTATATCCTAATCTGCGCAAGTTTCGCTCTGAATACTAATTTGCGCAACAGCTAAAATCAGCTTCCGGGATGATAGGATAAGCACATAAATCGACTCTAGAGTCGTGACTCTAATAATACTTTCGTTACTGTTCTAGCTAAAAAGGTTGCAGTGGCTGGTCAAAGTTGATGGTCAAATGGGCCATTTTTGGCAATTTCAGTCAACTTTGATCGGTCATAACACTGCAGCCTTTTCAGCTAGAACAGTAACCAAAGTACATACAGTATAGATAAAAAAAAATGTCCCATCGCTTTTTCGGCCTTCACTCAAACGTTTCGTTCTCAGTCACTTCTTTACCGATTTGGCTCAAATTTTCAGCAAAAATTAACAACATGGTTGGCTAAATATTCTGCAAGTGTGGTGCCAAAATTACGACTCGTACTGGTTTTATGATCCGAAAACTAGGAATGAGGGAGGTCCACGCAAATTTAAATTTTTTCGGTAATACAAGGAGTACAGTCCTGAAACTTGCAGGAATGATTGGTGTTGCTATTGGGCATAACATACTAAGCGGGCAGCCCTGTAGCTCAAAGGGCACTAAAATTGGGGAATTTCAAGTACATGACAAAATATGACTTTTCTTCGTAAAACCGGCAAAATGAGGATTCTAAAGATTTTCAATTTTCAAAAAACGCTGAAGGGATGGTTAATGGTGTGGAACAGAGTTTAAATATCAGTTTCATTTATTTGTCGAACTTCCTGTTACAATCTATGTTGATTAACAACAGATTCAGTGCTTTGATTCTAGAAGGTGCAGATTTCTTAACTATGGGATTTTCACTCATGTTTTTGAAATTCCCCCATCTAAGTGCCCTTTGAGCTACAGGGCTGCCCGCTTAGTATGTTATGCCCAATTGCAACACCAATCATTCCTGCAAGTTTCAGGACTGTACTCCTTGTATTACCGAAGAAAAACAAATTTGCGTGGACCACCCTCATTCGTAGTTTTCGGGTCATAAAACCAGTATGAGTCGGAATTTTGGCACTGAACTTGCACAATATTTAGCCAACCATGTTGTTAATTTTTGCTGAAGATTTGAGCCAAATCGGTAAAGAAGTGACTCAGAACGAAACGTTTGAGTGAAGGCCGAAAAAGCGATGGGACATTTTTTTATCTATACTGTATTATTAGAGTCATTGAAGACTCTAGAGTCGATTTATGTGCTTATCTTATCATCCCAGTTATGAAGGAAGCTGTTGCGCAAATTAGTATTCAGAGCGAAACTTGCGCAGATTAGGATATACCTTGGGCAAGAACTTGCTTCTCTATAACGTTAGACATGAGGCTGGATTCACTTGATGGCGTAAGCATTAATCAGTGTTCTTTTAACAAGCAAAGATGTCAAAGACAGATTGCTAAAATATCATACCAAATAGGGGGTGCTCGAAACTTAGGTTTGCAGTAACCTGACGGTGTTCTAGGTGACAGAAATGAATTCACCATCTAAAATTACCCCAGGAGTTGCATTTTGAGCAACATCTGAAGAGACTCACAGCAGCAGCTCCAGTCAGACAACATTTTGCAAAAAACAATTAAAATGAAAATAACTGGAAAACGCGACCACATAGCGCCAAACGGACTGCAAAAATGGATTCTATGGACCAAAGTTAAGTTTGACTCGTGAATATGAGCCGGTGTTCAGGCCGTTTATACCGTTTGGGTCAAATTTGAAAAATGTTGGGCAATTTTCCATAGTAAAACGGATCGCAGACAATTTTTTGACTCGCACACCCTTCCGAAAAACGCGTTTTTCCCGAAAACTAATTTGAAAATCACCAAACATGTATATATCAGCGAACTAGCAATTGCACGTAGAATAAGAATCTGGAGTCCGCTTGTCGATTTGACTCTTCTATAAAAACTTGATTTTGCCGAAAATTCGTTTTTCCCGAAAAACACATACAAAACTGCGTGGAACCTTTGATTTGACGTTCGCGCCTTGTAGCGCATGTAATTTGCTATCGATTGATATAAAAAAAGTTTGGGGTCTTGAAGAAAGTTTTTGAGAAAATCGCTTTTTTCCGCCACCGCCAATCATTTTTGCATGGACTTTAGAGTTTAGAGTCCCTATGATTATCCAGAACTTAAACAACCATTGACGATGTTGTTTATCACTTTTGAAAGTTCAAACGGAAACGTATATTTATTCATAAACGCAAGAGATTAACTACTAACTAACTAAACTAAGCTAACTCCTCAAAATCGCAAGACACCTATGTAGATATGTCTATATCACCAAGGAGTAGACGCTTATAAAAGGCAGATATAAAAACATCGCATCACATTTCTTCGTAGCATATACAAGCAATCCTTGCTCAAGTTGACAATTGTATATCTAGTGATCTCGCATTCATTGTTTTCGAGACAGCATTCCAGTGTTTTTTAATCACACCCTCAGCTGGGAATTGATAGTTTCTAAAAGAAAGAAATTTTGGGTAGGAGCAACTACCCACAAACACCACAATGCCGATTTGTTAAATGTCTTGTGCCAAAACCTGTAAGCCGAGTTTACTTTGCTCAACCCACCCAACGGCTAAGTATATAAAACCGTACCGTTGTACAATACAAAATACTTTACCGCTCTGCCGTACTGATCGAAACCGTCACGGACGACCAGAACATCGATGTGATGCTTTTAGGTCACCTCTTTTAGTTATTTGCTTGGCACCGGCCAGGTACACAGGCTTGCAGCGCCAGTTGCTTTCTTGCGATCGTTTATTTAAGTGAGAACACAACTAGAATTATGTTCGCTTCAACAATCATAATTATTTATTGATTGTGAGAAAATGAGAAACTGTCAGGAATGAAAAATCGCAGTAGCGAACGTATAATATGTAAGTTCGCTTTAACTATATCGTTTAGTATGTAGATAACGCTTTCTACGATTGTCTGATTGGCGTCTCGGTATTTCACTGAACGGCTGCGATTGTGAGTCAGTAGGCAATGCGATTGACGAAGGTAGTAGATGCAGATATTTTTGAGTTTAGCCTGTAAATAAATAAATACCCGTTGTAACTGGAAGCCGAAAGTACAAGAATGCGTAAAAACAGCACAATGATGTCATGGAAAGCAGCTCTATCTCCAGACAACGAAGAATTTTACGACGCAGTGTCAGCGCCGATCGTAAGGCACTTTTAGCCAAGCATTATCTACAGATAGAGACTGAAACCAGCCCATGTAAACAAACCGTTATCTAAAAGTTTTTGGGAAATTGAACGGTTTGGTGTAACGCAAAGAATGTTTGGGAGCTGCACAGACGATGCTTTGTTTACATCTAGAGGTAGAATCTACTCTCTTATCTACTCTATGGAGGTAGAATCCTGACATGTATGTACAACCGCGTGGCTAGTTTAGGAGAATTCAAGGACAAGTTGCTCCATCAACAAGGACAGTGGTTCAAGGATTTGATCTGCATATCAGCTGAAGCAGCTGGTTAGTACAGGCACTGCTGCTCAGGTCCAGAAACAACAGTTCCGACCTGATAGGAAATTTCACCTCAAGTTTGAAGAGCAGGAGGGAGAGAAAAGGTACCGGGGTATGGTTATCAACACAGTGCCTGGCTTTCCGAATTTTGTAAATGTAGTGTATGACAGTCAGCCAGAGATTGTCTACACCTTGACACTGCAGGATGACATCGAGCGGGGCGACGCGTATTTTGAGGATAGCCAAGTGAAGAGCTGCTGCTGTGCTGACCTCTTTATTCTGTTTTTGCGACATAAGTGCAACTCTTATATTTGCTGACTTGTTTGCCGCGTTCGAGACGTTTGCAGTAGACCGGTAAACTGTGGAGCTGATTTAGTTGGTATTGCTCCTTTGCATAGCATTTACATCAGTTGCGCTTTATGTCAACTGTTTTCTTGTATAGTTATTTCTGCTGCTTTGGTTGTTATTGTTGGTGTGTCTGTAGTTGGTAAAAAACAACAATAACTCCAGCGTCAGACCCACCACCTTCTCATGGTGTCGGAGGAACCGTGTTTAAATTAAAGCGCCTCCAAACCTGTTTGTAAATCAATGTTCGATCTTTTTTTAAATTAGCGCTTTGATTGGACATTGACTCGCGGATCGATATATAGGCAATATAAGGCATGCATGCAAGTATCCATAACTATAACTACTTTTGTCCAGACTGGAGGAAGCATGCGCCCATCATACTGTTTAGATGGGCAGACTGGATGGGAGTCTGAAACCCAGAAGAGCTGGACCTGGCGGCAGGTGCGTCGAGTCTGCAGGAGAACTAATACGTCAACAAGGAACAGCTGCGCAGCGCAAGCGATTGAAAGAGGTCACATCAATAATATTATTATTATTGTGTAATAATCAAAGACCACATGTTAACAAATACATGTAACAAGGAACCGTCCATAAACTACGACATTCAAAAATTCAAAATTTTGCACCCCCACCCCCTCCGGACGTTTGTTACGTTTTCAGCACAACCCTCCTAAAAAAATATGACGTTTTTGGCCTATGATACCCCGGACTAAACTTGGTACTGTGTCCGATATTGAAAAATGTACAGTAGAACTTACATAGTGCTGTAGAAGCTATTGAAAAACAAAGTTTCTGACAGTGAAATACCATTTTGGCAGTTGGAAACTTTACTAATTGGATTGAATTTTCAATATATCAACGGACAAAAGTTTTTACTTACCTAAAAAGTCGACGTTTTTGATACCAACCCCTCACCCCTGCGACGTTTTCCGACGTTCAACCAAACACCTCACACCCTCTCTGAACGTCATAGTTTATGGATGGTCCCCAAGGGTACTGTCCCCCACCCGACTTCATAGGCCAAACACCAGATCGTGGACACCCCCTCTAACCTCGAGACGATTTTCTTCCTACCCCGCCTCAGATTTCTGACAAGTAAAATTATTTCAGCTAATTTTTGCGATTTTTTAGAATTTCAAACATTTAAAATCATCTGTTTGTTTGTTTGTTTATGAGTTCCACTGTCCTTTCGGACAGCTCAGGAAACCGCCCCCCCCTCTTTTCAGAGCCCTTCAATGGGGTAGCCCTGTCTACAAACAACCCTCCCCTTTGCTGCCATTAGGTTCAACAGCAGCGCCGGTTCGGTTCCCATTTACCGACTGGCCATCACCGGCTTTCGGCGATCTGGGTTGGGCTTTACGTCGACTACTTCCAGTCGCTTCGACCGGTTTCGAACCCACAAACAACCGCTCTCACGGATGCCGGGGCCGCCGTGACACACGGGATAGCGTAAACTATCCGTGGCCAAGACGCGACAGAAGAATGAATCTGTAAAAAGAGCATTCTTCTTGAGCCTAAATTAGCAATTTTTTACGGTTTTTAGGTGAAAATTGCGCAATTCCTGTAATTGCCCGTTTGATTTCATCGGCAGACAGTGGCCTTCGGCAGAGCATGCCTACCAGTTCATGCAGCTTTCCTTCTTGGGCTGCAGTTCTGAAGCTAACAGCATTCTGAATGGTTCACTGACGCGCGCGCAGGTCCAGCGCCTTGCCAAAGAGGTGAAGCAGGCTGCTTCTGAAAGTGATAAGAACAAATGGAATCGGGCCAGGAAGCTCATTTTGGAAGCGGTAGTCTGTGCGAAGTTCAGAAGCAGCCAAACACTGCACCACTACCTCTTGTCCACAGGCTGTCGAATTCTCGTTGAAGATACTCCTGATCCGGTCTGGGGCCGTGGTCCAAATTTCAGAGGGCAGAACTTATGCAGACCTACAATGACTCTGACGAACGGGATCTCAGCTACTGACAGCCTGAAAGCAGTCGCTGATTATATAAAAAGCACTCTCTGTACTGTGATTTGCTTCCAATGGACCGTTTCCAGATACTGTAGCTCAATAAAGACCCACTAACGCGTCTATTTTAAACGAAAGAAAACAAGTAGCAGCAGACAAGTCCAGAGGGCGTATTCACAAAGATTTCTAGACTGTCTAGTTTTCTAGCAAGTCTACTTGCTACTAGTGCGTTCTAGATCTAGTGCGTACTAGTTTTGCTATTCACGGAAAGTAGCGCGTTCTCGGTAGAAGGCACTAGATCTAGTGCCTTCTACTTATTCTAGCGTGTTCGCCGTTTCTCGTTCACGTGCCTGTCTCAACATATTCCTTTCCTTGTCTGCGTACGTCAGCACTTATAACCGAGTATGAGTGATGCGTACTGCACGTCAACTAAGCACTTAGTACTGGAAACACAATGTACCGTACGCAAGCTAAAACTAAAAACTCGGATGCTGTTGTTTGTAAGGCAGTATGTAAGTTGAAGAAAATCAGGCAAAGTGTGCAGCGCTCAGTCGGTGTGTGGTGGCGGAAAGTCAGTGTCTGGTTGATCATCTCCCTCAGAATTCCTGTCAGAGAGAAAGTCAGTGAGGTTTTTCGACTTGGCGAAGTCACATTGAAAATGTCACCCAAATTACTGTAACTTGAAAAGGGTTTGAGGCAAGACAGCGCAGACCAAACAAAACTTGTACAGGATGAGCCATAAAAGTGGACAAGTCTTCACTGTTCTCTGGCTGAGCAGTGCTTGGCTGTGATTTGAATTATTTGGACTGATTTTTCAACAAAAACTGATAACATCCTGTTTGTTTCCTTTGAAACTCATGCTTTTAGCTCGATTTTTGACGTTATAACGCATTTTTAACGCTTACAAGTGTTTTCGTACATGTAACAAGTCATCCGCGGAAGGGGAGGGGGATTGGGAGTCTGGCGCCGACCGGGACGGTCTGTGAGCCCAAAATTTGAGAGGGGAGTTGGGCACTAAAAACGCTCAAAAATCGTAAAAAATCGCAAATTTGGGCCAAAATAAAGCTAAAAAAAGTGCTGTTTTACAGGCGATTTTGGCAATTTTTGTGTCTGAAATTGCAAAAAAATCGCAAAAATTTGCTCAAAAAAATTACTTGCCAGAAAAATCGGACGGAGGTCGGAAAAATTGTCTGGGCGGTCCCCATCCGGGAAGTCTAGCCTAAGTCGGGTGGGGGGGGGCAGACTACCCTGTTACATGTATGAGTGTTGCATGTGTATCAGAATAGTGCCGTCGATTAATCTATTGCACCTCGACTGAGCCGAAATCGTTCGTACAGTTCTAAATCGCAGAGCGACTCAAGCGGATTGTTGATAGCTTAGGAACGAACACGTCCAGCCTACTGGATGTCAAATATGGGCACAACGTCAGCCACAACTTACAACAAACGACGTTTTATACACATTTTGTACAAGTAGTGCGTCAAACTAGCGACCTCCGAGGTCGCTAGAAAATCTAGTGCCTCTACTTGCTAGAAAAGTAGCGCGCTAGTTTTTGTGAATACGAAAGACTTGCTAGAAAGAACGCACTATCTAGCAAATGCTAGAAACGAACTCGCTAGTTGCATCTAGCGCGTTTTGTGAATACGGCCTCAGGTTTGTTTTATTTCGTTGGATGAAAATCCGTTCGGTTAATGCTTCAAAATTACGGACGTCATTTAAAAACGATCAGAATTTTGTGTCAGTTAGCTAGACTACTTCGGAGGACACTATCTCTTCATCTCCCTCCGACCCGGTTGCTGGCCTAGCTCGCATGGCCAGGCTCCAGAAAAGGTCAGCCCATTCGCTATTTCAAGACGTCTCACGATACATTCGAGCTAGCAGACAAGCAGAATCAGGGAATCGCAGAAAAAGTAGTGGCCCTTCTGAATACTGTTATTTAAATATATTAATATTAAAATAAAACTATTATTAATAGTGCCATTTTAATAGTATTAAATCTATATTAATATTAAAATAGATGGTCTACTATTATATTAAATTAAATTTAAAATGCACAGAGGGGCTGAATATTAAAATTTATTTTTAATAGTATTTTAATAGCATTTTAATAGTTTTGAACCTTGTCTGACAAATCAAGGAAGGAGTTACCTACACACAATACTATTTAAATCATAAGTTTACCACAGAAAATGACGAAAATTGAAAGAAAAGTCCGGATATGAGAGTACAGAAGCTACAAGACCATTAAAACAATGGTACGATGAAGGAAAATCAGCAGTTTCACCTTCTTCCACTCCGAATCGGCCGATTCTCGGGATAGTACTTCGGCGGGGCGATTTGAAGTGAATGGAAGTGGTGTGCCTTGGAAGGATACAGCACATGGAAGCAGTATGGAAGCTAGAAGGCTTAAAACAATGGTGAGATGAAGGAAAATCGGCAGCTTCACCTTCTTCCACTCCGAATCGGCCGATTCTCGGGATAGTACTTCGGCGGGGCGATTTGAAGTGGATGGAAGTGGTGTGTCTGGAAGGAGAGAGCATATCGAAGCAGCATGGAAGCTAGAAGACATCTTGGCATCATTGAGGCAAAACTCCACATTATGACTAGTAAATTCATAGTAAAATACTACAGGGTGTCTCAAAAAAATGATCACATTTCTTTTTACTGCCATTTCCGTAAATTTTGACGAAATAGGCTGAAATTCGGACTATAGGTGCCAAAAGTCGGGCAATTTTATGTGTTAAAGTTTGGTGCACTAGGCTTGACTCAATCCCGAGAAATTTCAAAAAAAGTGAAATTTGGTAATTTCAATAGTGAAAGGCGGTCACCGAAAAATGAAAACATTTCCTTTTCCTATATCTTTTCTAATTTTTGACGGAATTGGATGAAATTTGGAGTGTAAACGCAGAAGTTCAGGGTAATTCGTGTGTAAAAAGTTGACGCATGAACTCCAACGCTATCGTTAGAGTTTAGGCGATAATGTAATGTAACGTTTTTTCGGTGACCGGCTTTTGGTATTGAAATTAACAAATTTCACTTTTTTTGAAATTTCTCGAGAATTGGTCGAGCCTAGTGCACCAAATTTTAACACATAAAATTGCCCGAGTTTGGGCACCTATGGTCCACATTTCAGCCTATTTGGTCAAAATTTGCGGAAATGGCAGCGAAAAGAAATGTGATCATTTTTTCGGTGACCGGCTTCCACTATTGATTTAACAAATTTCACTTTTTTTGAAATTTCTTCGCGAATGAGTCAAGCCTAGTGCACGAAACTTTAACACATAAAATTGGCCGAGTTTTGGCACCTATGGTCCAAATTTCAGCCTATTTGGTCAAAATTTGCGGAAATGGCAGTAAAAAGAAATGTGATCATTTTTTTAGACACCCTGTAGTAAAATTAGCAAAATTATTAGTAAAACAAAAATTAGTAAAATCGGAGCTGCCTGGTAGTAAAAGAAAAATTAAAATTAAATAGCCGGGCTGATTTTGTAGTAAATTTAGTAAATAGTAAAATAAAAATCCACTTGTAAAATAACAGTACTCCAAACGCCTTTGAGGCAGGTCTTTGCACAATAGTCAGCTTGAAGAGAACTCCGAGATGTAGAGGGTGGGCCATTTATGTGTTTGTCTCACGGGGTGGCCACCTATGGTCACCCCCATATTCTACAAATCCATATCATATTCATATTTTTGCAGTCATATTATTAGATGCAGTTTTGTGTGCTTACACAGTTCGAAAATGCATTCCGTTTAGCTAGATTCGCTCTGGATCAGGATAAATGTGAGTTTAAAGTTGTGACCGACAATATTGTTTGAGTAGCTTTATACTCGCTAGCATGGCCATAAACCGCGGTCACGGTGGAGACGTTTGGGCGGAGCGCGGCGGTTTCGCCGGCGCACAATTCTGCGCTCATTTTCGCTCGGCCAATGAGCGAGCGCGCGTTGTAAAGTAGGGAGCCGAGCCGTCTTGGCCGGCAAGCACGGCGCTCGGCCAGCTATTAGCAGCTAATTAGCTGTGCTATCAAGCGCAGCGGGTGTTTGGACCGGTACCTTGTCTGATTGACACTGAGCTAACTGCTTCTTTAAAGACTCGATGTGATCGGAGACTGTTCTGCAGTAGTGTTTCACATGACGGTACATCACCGATGCCCTACAGAACGTCTTGCCGCATCCATTTGAACAGAACACTTTGTCATCTGCAATGCGGACACCACACTGGATGGACGGTTGGTTTGGACGGACTACTTCTACTAGGTTAAAAGGATGCTGTGAATATGTCTGTGGCTTTTACAGCGAACGCTCCTCCCAGCTCCCCACAAACTGCTCCTAGGTCATATGTTGTTTTCACACTAATTGACCTGTCAAGACTCATCTCGGCCTCAATAGGGTGCTGATCAGTTTCGTCGACCGATCAGTTTCGTCGACTGGTCAGTTTCGTCGACTGGTGAGTTTCGCCGACAATTGGCCTGCTTTCTAAAGGTTTCTAAAGGTGAGTTTCGCCGACTGGTCAGTTTCGTCGACTACTCAGATTCGTCGACTGGTCAGTTTCGTCGACTCAATAAATTACCGGCCAGTTTGTTGGCGATCCTACCGCGAGGAAAGTCATCGCATTTCTAACTTTTTGGACCTAATAAATAATAATCAGCAAACCCTATGCAACCAGAAAACTTTTCAGCGTCTGTAAACAACGTAATATTTAGCTTACATCACTCACTACGTATACTTACAGAGATTTGTATGAAGCAGCACTACAAAAACAATTATCTGCCTTGCTTGTCCTTAGTCCAATGGTACACCCGTCCGGGATGAACCTGACTGTCGGTTTTGATGGTGGCTCGGTCTCGCTTGTTTGTTCCAAACTGGGCTCGACCAAAATCAATATGGCAAACGGTCGGGAAAACAGCTCACCTTTCTGCCAAAGTTTGGGGACAGGCGAAGTGAAAGAAGGGCGGAAGGAACCAAAAGCATGAAGCAGACCAGAAACAGATGGTAGGGTAGATGATGGGATGCCGCCTATTCGTTCGATGTTTCCTGAAGGCTATTGCATAAATGGGCACTTGACTGGGATGAGGTCATGTGTGTGGCGCCGCATAATTACACGTCTATTATCAGCGCTACCTTTGGACATAAATTATTAACATTTACACATGCTTTAGCTGACAGGTTTTTTGTTGTGTCGACGAAACTGACCAGTCGGCGAAAGTGACCAGTCGGCGAAACTGATCCGCCGCAATTCCGGCCAGTCGACGAAACTCACCCACCAGAGTCAGATTTCGACGAAACTGACCAGTCGACGAATCTGACCGGTCGACGAAACTGATCTCAATCCTCAATAGCGGCAGAGCGGCAGTAACAGGTGCTGCTTCTGAGACCGGGGGCCAGGCAGATTACAGCAGTAATTACGCTCGCTGGCGTCTGCTAGCCCTTAGCAACGTCCGGCGACCCTCGCGTTGCTAGGGTCAGAGGGTGTAACAACGCCAGCGCGCCGGCCAATGGCCGCAGTTTAATTGATTTCTGAAACCGCCGCGCCGGCCAATGCTTAAGAGCAAAACGTCTCCACCGTGGTACAAAGCAGTTTTTCTTATGTAGTTTTCGCTGCTGATTCAGAAGATAACAATAGTTTCTCTCTACGTTACTGTTATTTTACTTGTGGATTTTTATTTTTCTATTTACTAAATTTACTACAAATTCAGCCCTTCAATTGAATTTATATTTTTGTTTTACTTCCAAGCAGCTTTGATTTTACTAATTTTTGTTTTACTAATAATTTTACTATTTATTTTACTGCTATTTTACTAGTCATTAGGGGAAATTTTGCATCAATGATGCCAAGATATTATGAATAATTAATGTTGGTGCTAATAGTTACTAAATTTGATCATGATACGAAGTTCTCCAGAAATTTAGAAACAAAAATGTGTGAAATTCGACTGATAAAAGTGCGCTCACACATCCTTTATTGCAAATTTGATCAAGAATTTTGCTGGAATTCACAAACACCTAGTAAAATAGTAGTAAAACTTTTATTTTACTATTGACGGTCTTTGTTAATTAAATTTAATTTTTACTTTACTATTGGCTCCTAATTTTAGTTTTTACTATTATTTTACTACTAGTAAAATACCACTAGTATTACTAATTTTTGTTTTACTATACTATAGTAAAATAACAGTACTCTATGTTGCCCATTTTTGAAGATATAGGCATTCTTATGATTTTACATTTCGCAAGAAAAGCACTTGTTTTAAGACGCCTGTACGTCTATCTAGTAGTGGTTCTTCTACACCATTCCAATCTCCAATCAGTATCCATTTTTCCAAATTTTCAATACGACTACGTACTGTCCGGCCCAGACGTCTAGGCCGTTCAGGTGTGAGGTATACACGTTCCAAAGCTCAAACTTAGAAATGCCATACTCAAAACAAAGAGACTACACCGTGCCGTCGAGAACAGCTGTACAGCTCAATAACTTGACAGTCTGATCTTTTACAAAGAAGGCAGTACCTTCTGAATTTATAGCACCATTATTCCAAAATATTTTGCCCAAATAGGCACGCTCAATTTTTGCTTTCAGTTCTGTAGACGGATTATGAATTTCTTGTAGAGCAAGTAATTATGTCATAATTACCACCACCACCACAGTCCGCGAACGTGGGGGTACCATAAACGGCGTAAAAGTGCCTGACCGGTATTCATGGTGCTACAGTAAAAGGCTCCTGGGTTGGTTTTTGCAATGGGTTGGGGTAGTCAAAATCCGAAGATATGGGGTTGGGCCTGTCGGTTTGAGGGGGCGTGGCCATTTTGGTGGGTGGGGTCAGGAACAAAAGTCGGCTTCAGGTGGGTATGATGGGGTCGAGCCCAAGTTGGGGGTGGCCAAATCCTAGACACCCCGGCCCATGTATACTTATAATAACAATGCATAAGCAGGAAAGAAGGAAAATATAAAAATATCAAAGAAAAAGTAGTGCAGGCTGTTCTGATCTCTGCCTTTAGGAATGAGTCTGTGTAGCCAGTTAGATTGTCTGATGCCGTACTTTACCCACCAGATGTACTGCTCTGGAAAGAGAGACGCGTCCATCCGCAGGAACGATGCATACTTCTCTGATCTCTTGCGGGTCCTAGAACAACAATAATCAATGTCACAAGCAACAAAGGTCGCCAGCTCTATTTCTGTTGCGCCACTCTGTGTCTGCCCTTCAGTCAGGGGAGGGGACTATAACTACATATGTTTACCTATAATTGTCAATGCCAACCGAGATCGGCCAGACATGTAAAGTGGGGGGTCGGTGGAATCGGCCGGCATGGTGTGCGTATACGCATTACGCATTGCATTTCAGAACGCAGACGCATACACATTTGAATTTCATTACGCAACATTATTACGCATTCTGCCAAAACTTTGCATATTTTTGCGCAGGGATGTGAGGTGTGTTTTTTCCCGTGTTTTTTTTTCGTTTTTCTTTCCGGAAAAAAAAACCGGTTTTTTCCTAAGGGTCGGAAAAAACTCAAGCTAAAATAGCTAATTTGTCATTTTTCAGTTAAAAAATGGACTTTTGCGATGTATAATAGGCCAGACTAATTAAAAACTGTTAGAAAAACAACAGAAAAGACCAAATTTGGCAATCTAAAAGAAAATTGCAAACTGCTGTAAGAAAATTTGCATATGGAGTTTATTGATGGAGCCTGTAAGCAGGGATGCCTACCATACCAAAATTCTACTAGTACTAAAATCAAAGTTTGAATTTAGTACCAGTACCATACCAAACCAAATTCAAAACAGCTCCTTCTATACTATACCATACCATACCAAATTCAAAGGCCTTTACCAGAATGATTTAGTACTAAAATTTTGATTTTGGTAAGGCGTTTGATTTCAGTACCTACAGCACACACGCGAGTGAGCCGGAAATGATTTTATTTTATAACGTATCCATCTTTAGCCGATCTCGTCCTTTGTTTGCGTTTTTTCAAACAAAATAATTTCGAATTGATCTGTTAGCAGTCGGCTGTTAACTTTTGTAAGAAATGTCAAGAGGTGGACAGCGGCTAAACGCGGGTCGCCGTCACAATGCAACTGTCTGGACCGGCGGCTTCTTCGCTTTAAATGATGACGGTCTTGTCTGTGCCTGCCTCAACGGCTGGTGCCGAAAGAATGTTCAGTACCGCAGGAAAGTGCAAATCAGCTGATCGCAGTCGACTTAGCGCAGTAATTTTGGAACGTTCCGGGCCAATCCTGATCTGGTCAAAAGTGATTTTAGTATGTAAATGATACTAGTGTTACCTCTGCTTAAGTTTGTGGAGTTGTTGTTTCGTAAAATTAAAACTTTTTTGCCTCATTACTAAATTCATACCAAAATCATACCAACCAAATTCAAACGGATTAAGCTAGTACTATATCATACCATATCAAATTCAAACAGGTAAGTTTATACCATACCAGACCATACCAAATTCAAAGTTTGAATTTGGTAGGCATCCCTGCCTGTAAGGGACTGTTTCATGCCTGTTTCGTGATTTATATCTATGTAAGACGGGTATTTCTGTTCTGAAAAGACTCAGGAAGGCGCTAGAAAGCGTTAGGAATCATAAAACCAGACTAGGATACTCAGAACTTGAGCTGGAGTTTTTTCCGCCATTTTGGAAAAAAACCGGAAAAAATCTGGAAAATGGCTGCCTTTTCGAATGTTGTGCAAAAAAATTAGTTCAAGTTGTTACCGAATGTTCACTCTTAATGTTTTCAGTGTGAGGTAAGGGTACCAGAAATTTCATGAGATTGAAGCTTCAACTAAGTCGTGCTTGCTAATATAGAGAGACGCTAAGTTTCAAGAGAAAACGAAACGTGCAACAAATCCTTGAATTTAGAGTTTCTACTTTTTTTGGTGATATCAGTTGTGTTGTATGCTCAAGCTTTGTGTTTGTGCTTCCACCTACAGTTCGTAGGTAGCACCAAATTTCAGGTAAGTCCAGGTTCAGGTATCTCTAAAATCCAATTTCAGGTTCAGGTTCAGGTTCAGGTACATTTTTCAAAAGTACCCAGGTGTCAGGTTCAGGTTCAGGTACTTTCGAATAAAGACACAAATAAAAAAAGAACAGAAAAATGAGTTTGGCCTTGAATTCGTGTGGAAAACTCTGCTAGCATCTTAGAAAAAATGTCTAGTCGCAAAATAACGCAGAGAAAACCGTTGTATTTGACGAAAATTTCGAATCAAAGCATCGAGAGGGAAGGAAAAGCATTTGGCAGAGGTCGACGAGCTTGTCCTGCAAATAAATACCTCGACCCCGCTTTGGTAGAAGTAGAAGGACTGGGGCAAGAAGGCACTGATCTGCAAGCCCAAAACACTGCCTGTAACGAGCATGATTACATCGGACAAACATCCTGTGATCGGTATATGACCCTGTTAGTGTTAGAGGCCTCCCCTACTGTCCCACCAGCCATGCCGTTGCCGATCGTCATCAGGTACCTATCTTTTAATTTTTTTGCTTGTAGAATTTGTTTTCTTTATCCTCATCGGTTTTCGGTAACCCTACGCCAGCAAAATTGCCCGTATTAGTACACAAATATGCCAGGGGTTCTAGCCTGAAAACTTTTTAGCGATAGATAATAAAAACTTTTCCCAGAATGTGATATAAAACCTGAAACTAAACACGTTTGAAGCAGTGTTTTTCACTATTCTGCAGTCGTATGTAGTGTACACAGGGGATGCTTTGTGAGTTGGGTTCACTTCCGATTTCGATGGAGGTGTTGTAATAAAAACGAGTAAAAAATAAGAGAACCCAATAGAATGGATTGATTCCCATAATTACGCTTTCTATTCCTACGATTTAGCATCGCTTCACATAAGAAACTACATATTTAGCTGTTTCAGTGTGAACAAAAAATCAGCGGCCAGTTCCTGGAGGAAACTGAACTACTAGCTGAAGTTCGAAATTTTCGGAAGGAAGAAGAAATAGGTCCGGTCTGGACCATCAAGTCGGTGTGTTTGAACGGATTTAGTGGTGTCTAGCAATGTCTGCTCGTGTTCAGCTCTACGAGTCACAATAACTGTTTGTGTGCATTTGAATGTGTTTGTTTTTGTTCGATTTGCTTCCATTATAAAACTTTCTTTGAACTAACAAAACTGAAACCGATACAATTTGTTCAAACTTCAAAATGAGAGCATGTACAACTACCGAAATTGGTTGATCAGGCGATGTCTGGTTTTAAGAAGTTCTTGCGAGAGCCGAAAACACCCATTGAACTTTGCAGGCTCTTCAGGATAATGTAAAGTTATAGTGGGTTTAGAAAGACACGTTTTTTCCTTGGCCGCTCAACTTGGTTTTTTCTCACTGTACTGGACGAATCATTAATCGAGCATTTCTTTGAGATAGAACAACTTTACACTGGAAAAGCAAAATTTTATGAGTCACCTACCCACTCATAAAATGCTAGGAACACACACTCATAAATCATAAAATCATAGTATAAGCAAAACTTTTATGAAACGGGCGTCCTCATAAATTCGATGATTTTACTCACATTTATGAGATATGAGCTCATACTTATGAAAGTATGAGTTCCCCTTTATGAAACCGGTGTTCTCATAGAATCATAGAAAATCTGTCATAATATGAGCTCATAACTTTTATCAAATCGGCCCCAGGTCTTATAAGTGGAAAACTCCGGTATTGATTTAGCTCATAGCCGAAAATTTGTGTTTTTATTTGAAAGTACCTGAACCTGAACCTGACACCTGGGTACTTTTGAAAAA
Source organism: Sabatieria punctata (assembly GCA_030248155.1). Classification (NCBI taxonomy): domain Eukaryota; kingdom Metazoa; phylum Nematoda; class Chromadorea; order Araeolaimida; family Comesomatidae; genus Sabatieria; species Sabatieria punctata. The sequence continues at coordinate 7,324 of JASANB010007429.1, read as the reverse complement.
TGTACCTGAACCTGAACCTGAAATTGGATTTTAGAGATACCTGAACCTGGACTTACCTGAAATTTGGTGGTACCTACCAATAGGGATGGGCAACGTAAATTAAAATCGGTGATTTACGTACACGTTATTTCTGTTTTACCAGATTTTAATTTCCGTAAGCGTAACGTGTTACGGAAATTAAAACGGCCAATTTCTTGCTGTAACGCGTTACGTAAATTAATTTCCGTAACGTCGTAACGAATAAGATTCCAGCCAAACGTAAATTAATTTTCGTTTTTCTTCAAAAATTGCTAGTAGGTAGTAGCAATTAGTGTTCCGACGATATCAAAACTTGTCGATATTCGATATCGATATCGATATCGATATTTTTAGCTCAATATCGATCGATATCGATATCGATATCGATATTTACAGTTATGCAAGAAAATGTGAAAATTTAAAAGAGCAAACTGCTCTCACTGCTTATCAGTCAAGCACTGATACAATCAGCGATCTGATATCAATTAAGTAGGGAATCGCAGAAAAGGTAGTGGCCCTTCTGAAGCCCTTCAATGAAAAGGTTGACCTCTCTGGCCCACCCTCATTAGGCAAATGAGCTCAGACAGAATAGCGTATTTGAACTTATTTTAACGATAAATAAGCCAAAAAAGCTTGACTTTAGTAAAAATCCGACTTTTTTTTTACGATCCTTTCAACCGCCCATCAGCCCGGCGGTACCCCCTCAGGATTTGAAAATTTGCCACCCCTCAGCCAATATCCTAGCCCATGTCTGCTTCTGTCCTCCTGCTGCTGTCTAAAAGCTGAGAATGCCCAGAAATTGATGTTTCTGAGAACTATCATGCCACAGTTAGGTTTTGACTATGCCATCGATTCTTAGTTGTGCAGGAAAAACTGTTTTTTTGCTGTTTCAGAGAAATAAACTTGGTGTCAGTTTTGTTTTTTCCCACTTTTCCGCACGCAAAAATATCGAAAATATCGATGCGAAATATCGCGATATCGATATTGGAAAAAGGGTCGATATATCGACTTTTCGATATCGATATCGATATATCGTCGGAACCCTAGTAGCAATCGAATATCGCGGAAAAAATTATAAAATGAACTGTATGCAATGCAAATTTTAATTCTGTGTTTGTTCGATTGGAATTGCATTCGTATTTTTGAAATCTAACTTCACACCAAAAGGAAGGAATGAAATGTGGGTATGTTTTATGGCGGAATTACTGTAGCTGCTGAGGGTTTTATAACTGCGCAGCAACTAGCCAGCCAACTACGTACGTACTACAGTACAGACTGTAGTCTACCTACCGCACACTGCACTGATGGTTAAACGTATGACAGTACTTACATATAAGATTAGTGGTTAAGAAAACTATGTAACTTCACTTCTCTGTTTGAATGCATTTTAAATGTACAACACGCTGTTGGCAAGTCCGACTGAACCTGGATCTACTAATAGGTTTTTAACCTGAAATTTATGGACTTTAACCTGAAGCTTAACCTATTTTATTTCAGCCGGAGTTGAACCTGTTCTGTTTTATTGGACTTTCTCAACAGGTTCAAATTTCAACTGCAATTTTTAGGCAAACTATGTAAAATTTTCGGTTGGATTGCACAAAATTTTAAAGATTTCATGTTTTTATACCTATTTTCAAACTGAAACTGTCAGGAAACGAAAGTACACTGCCCTGTAAAGTCTGATCTATGTTTTTCTGCCAGTAGAAAGGCTTATAGCTCAGAAAAGTTGCAAGCAGCGCAAAATATCTACAGTTTTTGGAGATATCGGTGGACTTGAACCTGAACCTATTGTCCAGGTTTTTAGAAGATAGACTTGAACCTGGAATTTCGATGTTGGCTTTGACTTGAACCTGAACCTATTTTTCAACCCTGAACTTTCCAACAGTACTACAACACCTACACATGAATTTATAGTTGCCTGGCTTTTCTCCCTATTTTCTTATACAGGGAGATAACATATTGACAAATTCAAGCTTTCAAAAACGTATCTACAAGATATTTCGACCGTAAAATTGACCGAAATTAACCGGTTTAGCAGTTCGAAGAGTGGGATTGGGCTTCTGTGCGACAAGGGCGAAAAATGTTCGAAAATTAACCTTAAAAGTCGCATTTAAGTTTCAGTAGTAACAAAAAATATGCCTATAATACAACAAAACAATGCGGTGGGCTCAGGATTCAACAGAAAAATCTGTTTAACGCTAGGAACGTAAATTAATTCACGAACGGAAATTAATTTACGTACTGCTAAATTTTCATTTTCGTATTCGTTTAATTTACGTATCCGGATTTTTTTAATTACGGTAATTGTTAAACGTAACGTAAATTAAAAATTGGCGCTTAATTTACGTTACGCGTTACGAAAATTAATTTACGTGCCCATCCCTACCTACCAACTGTAGTGTCAGGTAAATACTCTATTCTCAAGTAGGTTCAGGTTCAGGTTCAGGTTCGCAATTTTCAGGTTAATACCCAGGTTTCAGGTTCAGGTTCAGCTATACCTACCAACTGTACTTCCTCCACCCACTGTATGTTTAGTATGGTGGAATGCTGCTAGACTTCTTTTGGAAATGAACAGTCGCCATTTTTGTAGCAAAGCGTACAGTATATCTCCTGCCTGTTCAAAAAACATACATACTGTACATATGCTACAGTGCTATTCTTTGAGGGCAGAAATTTATCATCAAGCCTCACTCAAGTATGTCTGGATTATAAAGTTAGGTACCTTAGCAGCATAATGTAGAGCAAAAAAAGCTGTTCAGTGAAATTAATGATTGTTTCTGAGATTACGCATTACGCATACGCAATACGCAAAATACGCATTAGTTTTTGCAATGCATATACGCAAACTCATACGCATTTGTAATTGGAATGCGTATACGCATACTACTGTTGTTTAATACCGGATTTTTCAAATGCGTATGCGTATGCGTATACGCATTCCCATTACAAATGCGTATGAGTTTGCGTATACGCATTGCAAAAACTAATGCGTATTTTGCGTAATGCGCATGCGTAATCTCACAAACGTTCAGAAATTTCACTGAACAGATTTTTTGGCTCTATGGTTGCTGTTTTGGTATCCAACTGTATAATCCAGGTTTTTTGAGAATTACTTGAGGCCTAATAATAAATTCCTGCCATCAAAGAATTGCACTATAATAGTATATGTATAGTATGTACTGCATGTTTTCGACAGGCATTCATATGCGCTTTCCTGCAAAAATTTAGTCAAATGTTCATTTTCAGAAGAAGTCTAGTAGCATTCAGATTCAATCATAATAAGCATACACTGGAAGCACAAACAGATAGCCTGAGCATACAACACAACTGATGTCACCCTAGTGGTGGAAACCCTAAATTCAAGGGTTTGTCACACGTTTTTTTCCTCTTAAAACTTAGTGTCTTTTTTAAATATTTGCAAGCACACTTAGCATACATGTAACTGGTCGTCCGCCGAAGGGAGAGGGGGTTGGGGGTCTAGCGCCGAAAGGGTCTGATTCCAAATTTTTGGAGGGGGTGGGCACAAAAAACGTTCAAAATCGCAAGCAATCGCAATTTTTCGGCTAAAAATCGTAAAAAATCGCTAATTTGGGCTGAAAGACAGCTAAAAATGCTAAAAAATGCTGTTTTACAGGCGGTTTTGGCAATTTTTGTGTCTGAAATTGCAAAAAAATACTTACCAGAAAAATCGGTGGGGGTCGGAAAAATCGGTGGGTGGGGGTGGGGGGGGCCGACCCCCAGACCCCCTGTTACATGTATGCAACTTAGTTAAAGCTTCAAATGATCTCAGAAAATTTCTGGTACCCTCACCGCACACTAAAAACATGAAGAATGACCATTTGGTAACAACTTGAACACTAAATTTTTTGCAAGAAATTCGAAAGGGCAGCTATTTTTCAGACCCAATACTCATTACGCAAAAATATGCAAACGTTTGGTAGAATGCGTAATAATATTGCGTAATGAAATTCAAATGCGTATGCGTATGCGTATGCGTATACGCATTCTGAAATGCAATGCGTACTTTGCGTAATGATATGCGTAATGCGTATACGCATGCAACAGTAACGCATACCCATTTGAAAAATCCGGTATTAAACAACACTAGGTGTGCGTTGGACATCCCTATGACCCCAAAGTAAAACCCAAAAACAACTCTGCCCAACTCCCTCTGGGTAGCCTAGCCAGAAACGGCCATCGGCGGTTCGCTCCGATCCGGCCATTTTCAAAACAACATCGTGGTTGAAATCTGCATGCCCAAAAACCACTAACATCATAGCCTGTGTTGTAGTTAGGTCGTCTCCACAGCAAAAAATCGATAATCCATTGATCACGTGATCGTAGCTGTAATTGGGCGTCGCCAATGGATTTGGCGTACCAGAAAACCTCAGTTTGGTCAACCCATTTTCTTTTTTTAACTACTTTAGTCAGATGCTGAAAAGAAAACTGATAAAATCGCGATCAATCGATAATTCGCGATCGATTATTTTTGATTCAACAAAAAACGACATAAATTTTATCACAGATTCTGAAAGCTAATGATGTGGGCTTTCGAACGCTGCATAACACGTGTCTGGGCGAAGTAGCCCCCAGGAGAAACTCTCATTTCAGTGAAAACTGACGAAATCGTGATCAATCGATATTTCTGGGTCGATTATTTTTGAAATAACAAAAAAAAACATACATTTTGTTACAGATTTTGAAAGCTTTCGAACGCTGCATAGCACATGTCTGAGTGAGGTAGCCCTCAGAGAAACATTCATTTTTGTTTGGTGTGTTTTCGAGTTTTACTATGGAAAATGGCCGGATCGGAGAGAACGGCCAATGGCTATTGCTGGATACCCAGAGGCAGTAGGGCGGAACTGTTTTAGGGTTTTGCTTTGGGGTCATAGGGATGTCCAACGCACATCATGCCGGCCGATTCCGCTGACCCGCCAATTTACATGTCTGCCGGATTTTGGTTGGCAATGACAATTAAGGCGGATCGGAAATTGTTAACTACACATTGCTAAGTGAACTGCCACTATTAGCCATTAAAGTCGTCTATAGCTTCCAGACATTGATTATGTTTTTGTTTTTGTCATAGCTATAGACAACTGTCTACATATAGCTGCACGCTGTAGATGGTTTGATTCCAAAGCAGGCTCAAACCCCTGTTTAGAGTAATTGAGTACTGAGAAACTCTATTTAAGGACTTGAATGCAGTTTTGTGAAACCAGTTTACGGTTTCTTAGCAACCAAAAGCCCTAATTAGGGTTCACTATAACCCAGTGTGGTGCACTTTTTATCTAGGTAACTAGGTATACCTAGTATTACCTAGTTAATATTGGGCAAAAGTACCTAGATTTACTTTACCTAGTTGCTGGTTACTCTATTTTACCTAGTTTTACTTTACCTAGTTTTAAATCCACATAACTAGGTACTCCTAGGTAGAACAAGTTTACCTAGTTCGATATTTTCAGTTTTACGTGGCTTTTTCACTCAGCAAACCATCAAATTACATTGGGTCAGAGAATGAATTTCTGACTTTTTGATCAATAAAATACAAATATTTACTTGAAATGTGTCAAATTTCGTAAATTTTAACTCCACTAACTTCATAATTGTTCTATTGAACCAAAAATAATATTTTTACTTCATTTTGAGGGTTTTAGGTTTACCTAGTATTACCTAGTTTTTCTGGGCTTTACCTAGTATTACTTTACCTAGTTTCTTAGCTGAGAACTTTACCTAGTATTACTTTGCCTAGTTTTTTAGGTGTCATATTTACCTAGTATTACTTTACCTAGTTTCAAATTTTCAAAATGCACCACACTGCTATAACCCCGCGTAGGTGTTACTACGATTGGGATTTGCAAGCCTTGCAAAAACTCTAATTAGCGTTAAAAAGCCATCTGAAACCCATTTTCTTTGAAATTAGGCCGTAAACCCTGTTTCGGGTTCTAGGGTAGGCGAAAACCCAATTTGTGGAAGCTGAAATTGTCATTAGTCTACTCTGGAACCCAGAAATGGGCTTGCAGGTCCCGAAAAAAAATCGGCTGGGTTCATACATGTAACAGGTAATCCGCCGAAGGAGGGAGGGGGTTGGAGGGTCTGGCGCCGGCCGGGGGGGGGCTTTGAGCCAAAAAATTTGGACTAAAAAGTGGGGGTTGGGCACTAAAAACGCTCAAAAATCGAAAAAATCGCATTTTTTGCTAAAAAACCCCAAAAATCGCTAATTAGCGCTGAAACACAGCTAAAAAGTGTTGTTTTGCAAGCGATTTTACCAATTTTTTGTCTCAAATTGTAAAAAAAATTTCAAAAATTTGCTCAAAAATTTACTTGCCAGAAAAATCGGAGGGGGAGGGGGTCGGCGAAATCGTCTTGGGGGGTCCCATCCGGGTGGCTGGCCTAAGTAGGGTGGGGCACCCCCCCAGACCCCCTGTTACATGTATGGCTGGTTTTTTCTCGAAAAATGGCCATGTCCTTCTTTAGGCCCCAGTGACTTGTACAATGTACTGATGGATGGATGTACCTGTTATTGTTGAGCACAAGCGATAAAAGATGGATTAAGTTCTCTGCTGTTACATCAGTTTTCCAGAGACAGTAGGCTAGGCCTCGAGCTTCAAGTATCTTGGCTTTGTTGTACTGGTCAAAAATGAGCGGAATCGCTAAACAACCACTGATGAGTTCAGTGAGCTGGTGAGTGATCTCAAATACCGATCATGGGCACTCCATTACTGACCGCCTCCAAAACGCTGCTGCCACCAGCATGCGTTATCAAAACTTTGGTCTTGCTGTGTTGCATGACGTCAGCAAACTCCAGCCACCCTGTTGTCAGCACATTCGGGGGCAGCCCAGACAGCTTCTGCTTTGTGCGCCACAGAACTCGGTAAGTGTTGAAACTGCAGACATACAATTTGCACACGCTGTTTAGATCCTCATACATTAGATGTTTAGATCTCTGAGTATGCGCTCTGGCTCTATTTCCAGTTGCTTCCTTCTCAAGAATGAAATGGGATAGGGTGTTCACGTGCATTGTTTACTGCACCGACCAGTATGGTGCACTTTTTGACTAGCACAGCAAAATTACTATTAACCAACCGTTAACATCATCTTCTAATCCGTATTTACAGAGCGCATATCAAGATCTCATTTAAGAGTCAGTTCGCGAGAGAATCGACCCTGCTATGTGCAAATCGAAAAATCGGCCATCGCTAAAACTTAGCTCTGGGGTCTCTAGTTTGGGGAAGTTGTACCTAACGATGACTTATGCTAAACTTGAAGAGCACAGCCTCCTGCGTGTACTTGTTCGCCAGAGGCAGGC
>JASANB010007428.1:0-97834 GCA_030248155.1 Sabatieria punctata | reverse complement strand
CATTCCGACAATTCTACAACTAATGGCGAGCGATTACTTTTCGATTTTATTCGTGTGCCGAATTGCCCCACCGGTGGGGTAATTCGGCACAACGCGGAAAAATTGATTTTAAAGCCTAACACCCCCATCTTAAGGAATGATACGATTAGATCCACTTAATCCAAGTCTGTAGTACAATTTCTGCCAGCATTCTACAGTTGTAGCGGCTTTTACAGCTTCCTAAACGTTGAGATGAAATGATCCCCACATAAGTTGGTTTTTTCTGCTTGGCAATCGAAAAAGGCAGAGTTCTAGCGTTATACACGTACTTTGATGGAGCTCTTTTTTGAAGGTTTCTAGCTTTTGCTTCAAGCAGAAAACCTACTTTGTATGTGTAACAGTGCTTGAAGAAATGCGTAATTTGCATATACACAAAAACATGCTAAATCGAGCCTTCGTGTAAAAATGTCAATGTTTTCATCCTATTAACACTGCTAAAGGCTTACTCACCAGGAAAATAAGCAATTTGCAGTTGATTAACTTTTTGATTAATTAATTAAAATTATTAATTAGCTAATTAATTAACGTAAAATAACCTGTTACTGTGTAAATCAGCATGGTGATGCTTAAAATACATAGACCAAGCAAAAATAACCGTTTTTAACAAAGTTTTTATAAAAAATCGATGTCAAAATGGCCATGCCCACTTGTGCCATTTTGCCCCCATTTTGTTCTCAACAACTACTGCACCGATTTCAGTGAAATTTTCACGGAAAGATATTTGTATGAAACCAACCTAATCGCAGATTTTTAATCTGACCGAGCTCTTATAGTTTTAGGTTTATTCAGCTTCGAAAATTAACTTTTTTGAGCGAGTGCCAAATGATTGCCTGTGACTCAAGACTGACTCTAGATACTGAGCCAATATTTTGCACACAACATCTTCACACAATGAGCTTTATAAAAAAGCAATAACCACTCAGCTAGCTTCTTTCGTTCTGGCACAATATTCCAATGAAAAATTTTGTGCCGAATTCCCCCCTGTGCCGAATTACCCCGGCCTACCTTACGTATAATAGAGGGACCCCTAAAAGTCAGTTGTTGAGGCAAATCTCAACGGATTTGAATGACTCTTTTTTAAATGAAAGATCAATAAATTCTTAAAAGATTGCTGAAATTTTCATTAATGTGCTCTGCTTAGATCCTGAGATATACGCCCTCATTAGGGACCCCTAAAAGTCAGTTAAGCCCGAGATAAAATAATAAATAATAACCAAGAAAGGGATAAACCTTATAGGTTTAGCCTGGTTGCCAGCTCTCCCAAAATAAGGCACAACAAGCGAGCGAACGAAGGTTTATTGGCACGGCGCCATCCACGTTGTAACAGACTCGCGTGCACACAAGAAACGAGTAGCCGAGAAACAACAACTGAGCGAGGCCTTGCGCCAGGCCCAGGACGCGCGGAGTAATATTGGCCGGTAGCCAGATTAGTGCGTACAATAAGAAATAACGCGACACAAAATAACGCGCAATTAATCAGTTAATAATCGGCGGATAAGTCGGTAATGACTATCTTGCATATCAAAACGGAGATACCGGAGATTTCCGCTTATAAGACCACCATAGTTAGAAGACCATGGTCTTTAAATAGGTTTTTGTTTCCAGTTATAAGACCATGGTCTTCAAATAGGTGGTCAGAAAACTGGGTTCATAGACACTCATTTTCCAGTTAAAGACCATGGTCTTAGTTCAATTGACCGATTTTAGCAGAGAATTAACTGTTTTTAAAGTGAACAAAAGCTGTCCATCGTGATAAAACAAAGGCATAATATAGATAAAACATTATTCTGATTTTTGTTTTGAACGCAATACAGTACCTGCTATGCTTCAACACAACCTTTCTTTTTGTAATTTCAACTAAAGTTTTACACGTCAAGCGTAAACTGGGCAGGCATGTCTGGAACAGCCATCTAGGTGAAAAACAAATTCAACTATTGGCCAAAAATCCTTTTTTGCAGTAAAATTACATTTTCCAGTTATAAGACCATGGTCTTCAAAAGGGCGCCAAAAAGTGACCCTAAATTTGGGCATTTTCCAGTTATAAGACCAGGTCTTATAAGTGGAAAACTCCGGTAAGCGATTTTAGATTGTGCAAAGTGACGTTTGGCCATCTTAAGATGAAGATGAAAATGCATTAAAAGTTGAAACATCTAACAGCGTGATATAGTTTGCGCGGCCAGCTAAACACAATAGATCATCGATATTTGGTATTGGATATGCGTCCTTGATAGTACTGGCGTTCAACTTTCGATAATCGATGCAAATGCGTATACCATCTTTCAGTATTCTTCGTATACAGTGGGACTCATCCAAGGGAACTGAGAGGGTCAACAATTCCTTCCTCCAAAATTTGATCCACTTCCTTGTCTTCTACTTCTTGCTGATCTGATGAGAGGCGTTGTGATGTTTCTGTTTAATAGGCGATCGCTTGACTTCAATTGAATGTTTGACACCAACCACATGACCCAAAGCAGTGATGATGCAAAGGGAAAACAGACAAATATCGAAGAATCAACTGTCATAATTGTGCATCTTGCCCCTGAGACAGATGATCACCAAAAGAAAGCTTTCTTAAATCTTCAAGCAATGCATGTTTGTCCTCTTGGTTGGACCATCTCAACACCAGAATCACCTGTAGTGGAACAAATTTGATTAAGGAAAGCTGGTTCATCAGATGGCTCAAAACACAAACTTTTTCCACTGTAGCAACAGGAATGCCGGCATTGGTCAATGAATGAAGGCTGTGTTCAGAAATGGAGTGTTGATGCAAGGGAACTTCCAATATGCCATCTTTGACATCTTGTACCTCTGCACACAAGCCAAAAACTTTTCCACAATGACTCACATCCAGGAAGACAGGACCATCCTTGATTGAAGGATGCAATCGAGCAACAACTGAACCATGTTGGATGTCCTGATGGGTACCCATAAATACAGCTGAACATGTAGACTGAATAGAGGTCACAGCACACGGATCATCCATATCCATGTGTGCCCCCACTAGGAGAAACTGTAGCTTGCTGAACACCAACCAAGTCTGTATGTGCTGACCCATTATCTCAAAGAATTGCGATATGGAAACGAAGACGTGTGGCACTGGCACAAGTATGAATAATTTGGCCAGGTGCGTTGTCCTCAAGGTTCACCACAAAACACATACTGGTGCAGTGGTGACGATCAGAAGAAACTGGCAACAGAACCATATCACACAAATGAGGGTTTCCAAACGCCGAAATCACAGTATGACTTTCGGGTGCATGACATGACGCAACCAAGAAGCTTTAGTTTGTTGAGGAAAAGAAGTACTGAGTATGTTAACGTTGGCACCAATGTTGAGAAGAGCCATAAAAGTCTTGGAATCATCACCAAAGTATAAGGGAATGTAATGAGCAGAAAGCGAATCAGAGTGTAGAAAAAGGTGATGATTCATAGGAACTGCTGATGATTGAGTATCCAGAAGATGCTGGGGTGGCACGTTTGAGTGGCCGATCCGATCCAATCCGGTGTGCAGGGGGACCTTACAGCCCTACACTCAGACCTATGCAGTTCATTGAGCGACCCCCATGGTTCATCATCTCGGACGTTTCCCTTCTATTACTGCCAGCCACACTAGCCATGCTGTTGAGCGCCTGGTACTAAGAGAGTGCCCGGCGCGTTGACGTCATGGTGCTGACAGCTCCCAATGGCCGCCCAGCCACCGGCACTAAACCGGTATAGACCTTGTTGCTGGTTTCTCAGACAGCTCCTTGCGTCATTGATCTTCTTTCCAACGTGGCATGCCATTGGAGCGGCTTTGGTGCAATGGCAGATCCAGTCGGTTACCATTTTACTTACTCGCTGTAACCAGCTTTCGGTGGCCTGGGTGGAGCGTTGTGCCGACAACCAACTCTTAGCAGCAAGAAACTTGCCGCACCAATAGGATGAGCGCACAACGTCGTGCACAGTGACCAAATATACTACACCAACTGTGCCGGCACATTTGAGTGGCATTGATTAGCTAAGTGCCCGACCTTGTGACATTTATAGCAAGTGGGTTGTATTCTTGGCCGTGAATTAGGAACGTTCTTTCAGGATGCAGCTTGAGCGGGTGATCGAAATTGAGGAGACCGCCGAGCAGAGGCATTTTGAGAGCATAGCAGGTTGCATGCGAATGACTGGCTCGATGACAGTAAGTGCACCACAAGGAAGGTCGAGTAGACGCAGTTGATGTAGCAGTACTGGAACGTTGCCCAATGGAGTTGTTGATGGTCTGATCAGGGTGATACAACTTAATAGCTTCTGTGGTGATGAAATTGAGGTCATGTAGGTGAGCAGCATCTGATAAGTGGAGAACCAAGCGTTTCTTGAGCCAAGTCGCCAACAAGTCTAGGTATATGGCAGCAAGAATGCTTTTGAGATAGGTGATATGCGCAACCTGTGGTCAGGGCCATACTTCTGCTGCAGAAGACTAAGGGCCAGTTGTATGTGGGATTCCTCCAATTTAAGTAAGGGTTCAAGGCATTGAGAGCTGCCTCCATCTGATCAGGAGGAATAGAATGGAATTGCTGTTGCGCTAAGAGATTGAGTGCATCCTCCACAACGTCATACCATTGCAAACCGGATTGGCGAACATATTGAGTGATTTCTTCAGACCATCTGGCAAAATTGATGTAGCTTGCTGACTGATTGAAACGATAGACAGTAGGACGCGGCAGATTGATGGTAAGCTGTGGCTGAGCAGCAGGTGGATGTTCATGAAGAGTTGTGAAAAAGCATTCATAATGGTCAACAATGTCTAGACGATTTTGTTCTTGTTGTTGCAGGAGTTGAAGAAGAGGGCATTTTGATGTTGCTGCTGTTGTTCTTGCTGAAGCTGTAGTTGTTGCTGCTGCTGTTCTTGCTGATGCTGTAGTAGTAGTAGTTGTTGTTGTGTTTTTGTCGTCGCTGCTGTTCATCAAAGTGCTACTGTTGTTAGCGGATAAGTCGTAGAAGATCTGGAGCAATGGAAGGCAGGGGTGGGTCCTCATCATTGGATAAATAATGTAGGTGTGGACATCTGATCAGGCCTGTACCTGGATGTCACAACTAGCGCACTCTGGAACAGTTGGTTAGCACACGTACAGACACTGATTTAGACGTTACAGCGACGAAATACGACGCCAAAGAATAGCGAAAACGAGAGTAATTATGCCTATAGAGGCTGTGTTCGCCAAGACGAGATAAAATAATAAATAAAAACCGAGAAAGAGATAAACCTATCGGTTTAGGCTTGTTGCCGGCTCTCCCAAGAAAAGGCACGTCGAGCGAAGAACGTTTATTGGCACTGCGCCATCCACGTTGTAATACACTCAGCGAGCACACGAGAAACGAGAAACCGGAAAACAACAACTGAGCCAGGCCTTGCGCCCGAGCTCTAGAACACGCGTAGTAATATTGGCTCATCGCCAGAAAGAGTGCAATTAGAAAATGTACAACAGAAACACGCAACGGGAAATAACACTATAATACAGAGCCAATAAGTAAACAAGAATGTGGGTATAGTACAGAGCCCCCTTTTTGGACCGGGCCTCCTGGCACGGTGCTAGGTGATTCCGTGTAAGCCCAGAGCTGTGAGTGAAGAGTGAGGCTAAGCATTCCAAGACCTCCGCAAGGTGCGTCTTTAGCAACTCTAGCCCTCATCCTCTTCACCGCGGATATAAACCTTTTGGGGTAGACGACTAGCTAGTTTGTTGCTCATGGCTGTCCACTGTAGTTTGAATTGTGGAATTGTCATGGTAAGAATGCCATAACTTTGCGTCTCCCTGTTGTTCACATAGGCCTTGTGGGTTAGGTACCGAAACTGTTTGGCCACTGGGTCACTGTTCTTGAGCCACTTGATAGGTGCCCATTCGTGTTCACTCGATCGATCTAGCTGGCTTAGGTAGCACCCCTTTGGCTGTCAGTCGTGGCAAGTCACCGATTATCACGCTTGGAGCACTTCCGAAAATGCCCAATTGCTTGGTAGGTTTTCGCCATAGTCTTCGGTGGGGTGCAGTCTGGCGAAACCCCCTGACGAAAACTGCATTCGAGCCACTCGGTTGTACAGCAAGCAGGTCACAGGCGGAGTGTTGCGACCCTCCATTGAGTCACAAATGCGCCTGGGTGGGTTTACTCCCTGATCTTCTAGTTGAGCGCCTGAAAGTTGACTGGTCAGACCGTACAGTTGAAAGTCGGGCACTGGTTGAATTGTGGCCTCTGTAGTACTTTGATTGATTGTTTGAAACGGCCACTCTGAATTACGTTGTCCCAAGAAATCCAATGGTTGCACGAGTTTGCCGAAAGGACGGTCCTCTGCATAAGCACTCTAGGCTGCTCATTGACTCGAATTGGATTCTGTTCAGTGTCTGCCGGTGGATACACAACGTGAATCAACACTTGCTCGACCGTGTCTCGAAATTCTGCTACCACTGACTGTTGCTGATTAGCTTGTGGCAGCCCTTTCACCTTGTCTGTCTGGAGCATGTCATAGTCATCAAGCATGGGTACAGGTCCTGATGGCTGTCCCTCTGGCTCTCCAAGGCCACCTCTGCCGGCTCTGTCGTTTCTTCATCGTCCAAGTCCCATTGTTGTTGAACTTTGGCTTGTTCTGGGGCAACACAGTAGACAAAGATACATACAACACATTGACACACAACTACAATAGTCCAAACACGAAAGGGGACAAAACAAAACAACACAAAACGAAACAAACATTTGCTACATAACAAATAAACAGCTAATTGCTGGGACAACAAATATTAACAACATACAGGGTGTGCCAAAAAAAAACAACCCAGCAGATTTTTCGCTGTAGCAACCGCAAATCTCAGCCGATTTGAATGAATCCTTTTTTAAATGAAAGTTAAATAAATTCTTGAAAGATTGATGTAACGTTTATTATTGTACTCTGCCTAGTTCCTGAGATATTCACTCTCAAATTCAAAACTGTGATTTTGGCTTTGAACAAGAGGGATTTTTTATTGTTCCGTTGCACTTCATAACAAAACGATTCCTGCTACTTCTAATGGCTCTTGGAGGCTTTACAGGTGACACAGAAACTCGGTTTACTTCAATACTAAAGTATCATTAGCCCTAGCAGTAGGAATCTGCTTTATTATGAAATGCAACGGAATCGCTCTTGTTCTTTGCCAAAATGTGTTTTGACTTAGAAGGCAAATATCTCAAGAACGAAACTGTGAATCTCAATGAAAATTGCACCAATCTTTGAAGAATTTATCAGTCTTTCATTCAAAAAAGGATTCATTCAAATCGGTTCAGATTCATGGTTGCAAAAGTAAAAAAATGTGCTGGGTTGTTCTTTATCACTCTTGTTCATTGCCAAAATCTCTGTTTTGAATTTGAGGACAAATATCTCAGGAACTAAGCAGGCTATCTTAATAAGCGGTACATCAATCTTTCAAGAATTTATCTATCTTTCATTTAAAAAAGGATTCATTCAAATCGGTTGAGATTTGCGGTTGCGACAGCAAAAACTCTGCTGGGTTGTTTTTTTTTGGCACACCCTGTATATACAAAGTCTTGGTCGGGTGCTAGTCAAATTCGGTTTCCATGCGCTGGGCTTTAGCCATGTAGTAGTGACTCCACGGCAGCTCAGGCAGATATTGAGTGTAGTCGTGACGGTGGTGGTCCTTTTTCAATTTGACCACTTCTTGACGCTGTTGGATGGTGAGAGATCTTCTATGATCTGACTGCTTCCAGACAGCCAGTTCTTGCGTGTCAGAGGACTGACTCTTCTTGCTCAGCATATTAGCATCACGGCCCCCTTTTTGTCCATCTGGTCCACCAGATCGATTGATTGAATGGGATTGACTTGAAGTGGCTTTAATTGAGACTCCGATTCCAAAAGGGAAACATCCTTCAGCGCTCCCTTTTTAACTGTGTTCTCTGAGTCCTTGTCAACTGACTGATTATTTTGAGGCCCTGTCCAGAGAACCTCAGACGGATTCTGGTTTACCACTTGTATTGACCAGTTAACGCACGGTGCATTATTTTCCGCCTCCATAAACTCTTCCAGCCAGTCATCATTTTCTTCATTCGCCTTTTCTGGTTTGTTGTTATTTTGCAACCAATCATAGTATTTTCTTGCTCTTCTGTACTTCTTCTCTGATTGCGCTTTATCACGTCTGGATGGATGTAGTTTGGCCCATTTGTCCCAATTCTGCTGGGTCCACTTCTGCATTCCTTGAGGCCATTTGGGAAAACCTCCACCAGTAAAATCGCGAGAATGAGATGAAGATTGTTGGTGCAGAGCAGGACCACTTCTCTTTGTCACATTATGTAGTTCGGCAAAAACAGGACAACTTTCCTCTGCCACACGGTGCAGTTCAGCAAGTGTCTGCTCTATTTTCTCCAGTCGAATAAGAATCTGGCGCGCTTTGTGGAAATTACCTTGGGCTCTGGAAACGACGTCATGTTCTTCGGCCTTTGCTCGCAATTCTGGACGGAGACCCAAGACTGACGTCATGACCATTAGTTCATCGAGCTGTGGGTCATACTTGCCCCGATACATCAGTTGGCCCTGCTTCTCCAGTTCATCGCAGAACTCGGCTACTGACAAATCATCTTGTTGCATTGCCAACAGATTGTAGCGTTGTATGTAGATCTCATCAGCCGGACTAAAGCGCTCTACCAAATGCTCCTTCATAGCTTGAAAACTGATTTGGCACTGTGCCGGTGCAGATTGCAGCAAGGCAAAGCCTTTAGGAATGGCATGCCGGAGCACCATCAGACGTTGCTCGTCAGTAGTTGCTGAGTGAGTGGCGAAGTAATCTTCAAGCTCATGGAAGAATGCATAGACATTGTCTCTTCCGGGCGTAAACACCGGTAAGTTAAAATGTCTCAGGTACGGAGGGTCTTTGGCTTGAAGCTCGTTGTGTCTCTGCATCGCGTACACCACTTGACCGATGGACTGAAGAGTGTTGTCCATGCGCTGCGCAATCTGGAGCATACCGTCTCGGTCTGTAGTGTCAGTTGATGCAACGATAGGTGGAGCGTTGAAAATGTTGTTTGATGGTACTCCTGTTTCCAACGCAGGAGGTCTTTGATTCAGGAAGTTGTCTGACGAAACACCTGCTCCCAACACAGGTGGTCTTTGTTGTACCGGTTCCAGTAGTACACCTGCTTCCAACACAGGGGCATTTGGAACTACTCCGTTCGGTTCCATTAGCACACCTGTCTTCAACTCAGGGGCGTTTGGAACGGGTTGTGGTGACGATAAAATATGCACACTGCCGGGAGGAGTGCCATCGTACACTTTAGGTAGACACTCCTGCTCGAAGTTGGGTGGAGTGACAGACGAGGCAGCGGTTCTTAGATTGACCACTCGACTTAATTTATCCAAGTGTTGTTTGAGTGCTTCTTGTTCTTTCAGCAAATCAATATGCCAAATTTTCAACACTTGAATGTCCTCCTCCCACTGCAAACTGGTTCGTACTCGGCTACACAACGCATTTCTTCTGCTGTCAGGAGTTTCAACAATCGGAGGCGATGGCACGTTCAAACCAAACTTGGACTTGAATTGAATAGTCATCCCTTTTATCTGCTCTTGCAAGGTACCCCGAAACATCAATGCGGCTCTAATTTGATGCGTCTCTTTCGAATGAGTAATTGCCAAAGCCGCTCGTTGTTCATTTTCGAATTTCTTTTGTTGTTCCTCAGGACTACTGGTAGCACCCATGCCCATAATGGGTGTTTCGTCCTGCTGGTCCGGTTCCGTTGTTTGTTTCGACCGATAATAGACGGAGCGATGTAAGCGTGGCGCTGCACTCTCGTCTACATCATTGTCGTCTGAATTGGTGGTCGGCAAGTCAGGAGTCAGTTTGACTAATTTACTAACCATTGTCAGCACTTGACCAATTTCACTCTTTACCTCTTTATTGCTATTGCTGACTTCCTCTTTAACACTGCTGACTTCTTCTTTAACACTACCGACTTCATTACGAACCTCGTCTTTGACACCACCAATTTCACTTCTGACGCCGCTAATTTCACTTCTGATACCACCAATTTCAGCCTGAACTTCACCTTTGACACTGTCAATTTCTTGGGCGATTTTCTGGCCCAAACCGGTTTCGACCTGAGTCACCTCTTCTCTAGCTTTGGCGAGACTGATTTTTACTTGAATCACCTGGTGCCGCGTCTCTTCTATGTCTTCTGCTGCGCGAGTTGTCATTTGTTCTACTTCGCCTACAACTTGCGCCACATGTTCCACCACTTGGTCCCATTCGCCGTGCAATTGATATTGTACTTCTTTCATTGCTTGTCGCACTTTATTATTGACAATGGCACCTACTAATTTGTTGACTTGAGTGGTGATTCGTTGCAGTAGTTGTGTTTCGTTGTTGGCGGTGAGAACAGCCTGCGTTTCCAGAGACGTTCGTTCGGTGTAGTCGTCCTGTCGTGCCAGTCCAGTGACACAACTTTCGTTGCCCGCCGGTCGTGCCATGCCATTGACACGACTATTAGGGCAGTCATCCGGTTGTGCCGTTCCCATGACACAACTCTCCTGGGTATCCTGTCGTACCACTTCTTCAGTAGCACCAGTACCAGCGTCATCCGGTCGTGCCAATCCACTGGCACGACACACGGTTGGCTCAATAGCCGTTGATAAAACTTGTTTTTCTGCGAAAATTGTTGCGTCTTCCGTCTTGTCCGTCTTTTTAGTGCTGTGTGCTTCTGACGTTTCTTCACCAGCGAGTTCACTTTCGACCTTTTTAGACTGGTCGGTTGCCGACAGAGTAGAGTGCGTCCGGGACTGTGGCTCTTCTCGCAATACCTCCATCGATATTGCATGGATAGCCGTTGATTGTTTCTCGCTGATCGGCGGCGGACGTCGTTGGTCGGCCATCGCAGCAGACAAATCATTTTCGGCCTCTGGTGTCAACGAGAGGATTTTCTGCGAATACTGAGCGTTTTGCCACTGCGCTTTCTTCTTCTGCCTTCGTTTCCGACTCATCTCGGTCAGGAAGCTCCACTGATCAGGCCTGTACCTGGATGTCACAACTAGCGCACTCTGGAACAGTTGGTTAGCACACGTACAGACACTGATTTAGACGTTACAGCGACGAAATACGACGCCAGAGAATAGCGAAAACGAGAGTAATTATGCCTATAGAGGCTGTGTTCGCCAAGACGAGATAAAATAATAAATAAAAACCGAGAAAGAGATAAACCTATCGGTTTAGGCTTGTTGCCGGCTCTCCCAAGAAAAGGCACGTCGAGCGAAGAACGTTTATTGGCACTGCGCCATCCACGTTGTAATACACTCAGCGAGCACACGAGAAACGAGAAACCGGAAAACAACAACTGAGCCAGGCCTTGCGCCCGAGCTCTAGAACACGCGTAGTAATATTGGCTCATCGCCAGAAAGAGTGCAATTAGAAAATGTACAACAGAAACACGCAACGGGAAATAACACTATAATACAGAGCCAATAAGTAAACAATAATGTGGGTATAGTACACATCATTACTGAAGTAGAAGCGTCATAATAGACAGAATCGAGGCGGGCTTGGTGAGAATGTAAAAGTTAAAGTTCGTTGCGTCGGCAAGGAGTGGTTGGGAGAGCAGGAACCTGACCTGAAGGCCGGTCGGTTATGTACAGAAAGGAAGCCCGGTACGAAATGAAAAGGTTTATGGCTCACTAGTAAACAACACAGGAGAGTACACAAAACAACGCCGCAGAGTACAAAACATAAGAGACACTGACTAGGAAAATCTAATTCATCATCATATAAATAGGCTTTAACGGGCTTTTTTGCAGTTCAGATAGGAATTTTACCCGATTTTTAGTGCTCAAAACCCTGTTTTGAGCCACTTTTGGTCACCAAAAAAACGGTCCCTGAAATCCCTTTGGACATAGTGCTGAAACCCTATTTTGGACCTGAAACCTCCAGCCGAAAACCCAACTACATGTTCGCATGTTTGGACCTGGCAACACTGTTTGTAGTGACTGCAGACATTGACGCCGCTTTAGTGTTTGTCACAACGAGCAGTCGATGGCATGTCATGGTTGTGGTTGTGGTAGCTGAACTTCTAAACGCTCTCTGACTCACTCCTCTCAGTGACCTGTGGTGGTCTGACCCTTTTGTTTGTTTGTTTGTTTGTTTAACCTTCTTTTGGTGGAGTAGTTGGTTCTTCTGTGGTGGTAGTTGGTGGTGCTTTGGTGGTGGTAGTTGGTGGTGCTTTGGTGGTGGTAGTCGGTGATGCTTTGGTGGTGGTAGTTGGTGATGCTTTGGTGGTGGTAGTTGGTGGTTCTTCGGTGGTGGTAGTTGGTGGTGCTTCGGTGGTGGTAGTTGGTGATGCTTTGGTGGTGGTAGTTGGTGATGCTTTGGTGGTGGTAGTTGGTGATGCTTTGGTGGTGGTAGTTGGTGATGCTTTGGTGGTGGTAGTTGGTGGTGCTTCGGTGGTGGTAGTTGGTGATGCTTTGGTGGTGGTAGTTGGTGATGCTTTGGTGGTGGTAGTTGGTGGTTCTTCGGTGGTGGTGGTTGGTGGTGCTTTGGAGGTGGTAGTTGGTGGTGCTTTGGTGGTGGTAGTTGGTGATGCTTCGGTGGTGCTACTTGTTGGTACTTCGGTGGTGGTAATATTCACTATAAATGTAGTTCCTTAATTGTGTGCCTATAAATGTATAGAGTGTCCCAAAAATCGGTCATTAATATAAGCAAGTAACTTTTGAATCAGTGATTAGATAAATTTGCAGGTTTGTGGACTTGTTTAGGAAATTATTTATGTTCACAAATCAGCTAAATACAGGGTGCCCTGGACCTAATTTGTAGTACTAAAAACTACTAATCGGCGATTATGACGTCATCAAGACTTGGCTGACTACAAATTGACTACAAGCTACTAATTCAAATTCCATAATTTTACATCACTAATACAAACAAGGTTTACCGCCAAAAATACTGTACTATTCAAACGATTTGTATTGATAACTGCTCACTTCAGAATAAAATCTGTCTCCGTTTATAGTACCCTATACAACTACAGGGTGTGTAAAAAAAAAACAACCCAGCAGAATTTTTGCTGTAGCAACCGCAAATCTCAACCGATTTGAATGAATCCTACTTTAAATGAAAGACGAATAAATTCTTGAAAGACTGGTGAAGGCCCTATTAAGATACGATTCCTTCAAACTCAAAACAGAGATTTTGGCAGTGAACAAGAGCGATTCTGTTGCACTTCACAACAAAACGGATTCCTACTGCTGAGGGGCAACAAGACTTTTACAAATGAAGTAACCAAGCATGTGTGGCACCAGAAAAACCTCGTTACGTTAGCCCTGAGCAGTAGGAATCGGTTTTATTATGAAGTGCAACAGAATAATAAAAATCGCTCTTGTTCATTGCCAAAATCTGTTTTGACTTTGAGTGCAAATATCTCAGGAACTACTCAGCTACACCAATCGTTCAAGAATTTATTTATCTTTTATTTAAAGCAGGATTCATTCAAATCGGTAGAGATTTGCGGTTGCTACAGCAAAAAATCTGCTGGGTTGTTTTTTTTGACACACCCTGTATAAATAGGGGGTACTATAAATACGGTTTTTTTCAAGAAGCATCCAGTACATTAGAGTTGTACTACCCCTACTATCCTGAGAACAACAGGCTGATCTACGTCAAACTGCCTCAGACGAGAGAGTTGCACACTTCCGAGTGGTTGAACGGACTTGTCTATATTATCGGAGGAGAAACACGTGACGGTGACGCTATGAAAAGTGTAATCACTTTTGACTCCACAACCAACAAATTCTCCAACCTTCCTGACCTGCTACAAGTTCGAAGGTCACACGACAGCGCGGTTCTGGATGGCATGATCTATGTGTGTGGTGGAGAAAATCAGTCCAACAAGTTAGATTCATGCGAGCACTTCTACAAGAACAAATGGGAGCCCATCGCCCACATGTCAACTGGGAGAGTTGGACTAGCATTAGTAACACTTAAAGGAGACATCTATGCCATTGGAGGTTACAACTCCTATGGGGACGAGCTGAGCTCAGTGGAGAGATACTCTCCTCACTCAGATTCCTGGACACCGGTGACCCCAATGCAGGTTGAACGAGCAAGCCACTCAGCTACAGTGCTCAATGAACAAATCTATGTTTGTGGGGGAGGAGTAGAACGAGGAGGCACAATGTTCTGTGAGCGCTATGACCCACTCACCAAACATTGGACTCAAATTGCAGCAATGAATAAGATACGAGCTGGATTCAGTTTGTTGTCAGATGGCAATGGCACTCGCCTGTTTGCTGTTGCTGGAGAAAAGTTTGACACTTACCTAACAGTGGAGGTGTACAACGCAAAGACTAATGAATGGACTTTGCTGAAAGAACGACTCATATATGAGAGAGAAGCAAGTTCAGCTGTAGTCATCAGTCAGTGAACATTTATCTTAAGCACTACTTAACTTATCCACGAGTTATAGTATGTCAAACCTATTGCTTCTTCTCACCCAGATCAGTCCACTTTTTTCTAAGTTATGATTTATTTGGAAATAAGTGTACAATCAGTGTGCTATTCTAGTATGTTTTGGGTCAATAAAAATTATGCCAGGCATAACAGGTGGGCTATAAGATGAGAGGCCCCAATGATGTAAAAAAAGTTTATTTAAGTCTGATTGAAATTCGCATTCCATAATTGGGTGATCTGACTTTTAGTGTTAAACACTTATATTATGGGGTTCGCTCTGACGCGTTAGCAATGGTAAACACTTTTATGTAAATTGCCGTTACCTCAAGTATTCCGTTGGTTTCAGCTGTTTGCATTCTACTCAGTGGCTGTTCTTTTCGAGAAGTTTATGTGAGTAATGAAAATACATTCCTGAGGACTACGCCAGGCTTAAGCTTAGGCTTAGTGCTCAGTCTAAGTGCTTATTGCGTAGGCCTAGTGCTTAGGGTTAGGTTTACTTAATCTTATCGAAACTTAACGATTTTAAGGGGGTCTGCTGGAGTCGTCGTAGTGACGTAATCGAGACAGAAATACCGAGACTCGAGAATACCGAGAATTGAAATATACCCAAAATGCCGAGAAATATCGAGAGTAGCAAGAAGCATTGTCTGAAATCGATTTGCCACAGAATATGTATTTTCTTTTTTCTTTATGTCTTCAGTCAAGTCAAACCTCCACAAGTGCAACGCTTTTCTGGGTCCGGAAATATCAGCTATCTTATACGTAGGATTACATACAGTGCACCTGCATAAGTGCAACTGCAACGCCCACCGTCATCGCTAATCACGGCACCGGCCGACATATTAGAACCTCCGTAAGTGCATGCAACACCTCTATACAAGTATAACGCGATTTACATAAGTGCTACGCAATTTACGTAAGTGCAACGCAGCTGAATGTTGTGAGTGCTGCGCTGCTAATGAAGTTGAGACATGGAAAGCCAGTAATGGGTGAAAAAATATCTGGAAAAGTTTTAATGTTTAAAGATAGGAAATCCTATTGGTTTGCCGATAGTTCTCCCCGATATTTTAGCCTGATATACGATAGTGGACTGCGGATATCCGGTACGAATTTTAGGCGGTATGTTACAAAAGGATATAACATATTTTAGAATCAGCCAAATCTGTTATATGACCCTACTTGCCGTCTCTAAGCTGACGTTCTCCTCGCAAAATGCATCTTTTGACAATAGTAGATTATGTATGTAGAAAGGTCTGTCACGCTTGCGCACTTACAAGATTACATAAAGCACTCCATGGTACAGTCAGCCAGTTTTAGGCCAGTTAGCAGGCGTATCCTTATAGCTGAAACAAGCTAAATAAATTCGGCCATTGACCAGATACAATATAAGCTGTAGCTGAGATTCGATATTTTTATCCATGTGCTAAAACACTTATGCAAAATTATTTCCAACATAGTAACAAATCCTTGAAGACACTGTGTTCGCTGTCGCTTCAGCTAAAGGTATGTAAATGTACTGTATACCTTTTTAGCTAAACTATGCGACTATTTATTATACAGAAAGGCATTCCAAAATTCAGCATGTACCTTCATTTGCACTCAGTCTTTGTGGCACTGGAAGTTATGAATCGCCTGCTCCTCTTGCTTTTTTGTATACTTCCCCACTCCACAGGTATAACCGGTTCTTACTATATTTTCTTTGATTTTACAGTTGATTTATTTTAGTTCGGGCTGCTAATGTGGGCAAACCAAGTAAGACAAAATACAGATTTATGTTCAAAGTATAATAAGTAAAGATGTCAAACTTTAGAGAACTGTCACTTTCTGGACCTGCTGATCATTCTCGATGAGTCGCAGAGTATGCTCGGTAAAGGATTCAATCAAGTAAACCATTACGGGTATATCCAATCCGAAAAACAGTGAACAGGCCATAAACGCCTTGAAACTTGTCAATAATCTACTCAACGGCATAATTTCTATGAAAAACAGCTGGTAACTGCTGAAAAAACCTTGGTTTGTGCGTGTATAGGCAGTGCTAATAGGTTTCTGACCACTTTTCATCCTTAGACAGTCGTTTCAGACCTTGTTATGACATGCTATACGCTTAAAGTGAAAGAAAACTCTTATTTCAGATGAAAAAAGTTAAGCACGGCGCAACTCATATTTCGTGGCTATTTCTTATTTCTTATTTCTTATTGCACAGGTGTGAACCGGTGCGAAATAAGAAATAAGGCCACTATTTCTTATTTCTTATTTCGTAGTGTGAACCGGGCTTTTGGGTTTCAGGGACCCTAAACAGGGTTTCGGAACCCCAACTTATCTTTTAGAAGACCTAAATAGGGTTCCGGAACTCTAACTTGGGTTTCTGAAACCCTAGGGTTTCGAAAGCCCTAAATAGGGTTCCAGAACCTTAATTTGGGTTTCTGAAGCCCTAAATACGGATTTGTGAACAGGGTTTCAGTCAGGGCCCTAATTTTGGTTTCAAAATTTCTAAATAGGGTTCCAGATATGCATTTTAGCTGTATTATGTCGAATAAAATAGAGCTTTTTCGCACGTTTTAAAGCAAAAACATGTTTTTTGCACGTTTGTAATAAAAATAGGATTTTTCTGCACATTTTAGACCAATAAATAGGGTTTTAAAGGGTATTTTTGCACTTCTGACAGGATTTTTACCCGATTTTTAGTCCTCAAAACTCTGTTTGCCGCCAAAACCCACTTTTGGACACCAAAAAATGGTCGCTGAAACCCCCTTTGGGCATGGATCTGAAACCCTATTTTGGATCAGAAAAAGTTCCCCAGCCGAAAACCCAGCTACATGTATGGTTGACAACGCCGATAAAACTTTGTAAAGAGCGCAAATCACAAGGAGCTGGGAAATCTTTGATAGCTGAAAGGCGTTTAGCAGTAGGAAGTAAACGACCATATTGCAGATCAAAACCGAAATCAGTGATTTTAGATTGTGCAAAGTGACATTTGGGCAGCTTGAGACGAATTTGGAAATGCAGTAAACGTTGAAGTACAGCTTTCAAGTGTGCTCAAAGTGCTCGAAGGTAGAACTAGCAACTACGTAGGATGTTGTCAACGTATACTTCTGCGAAATCGAGACCTTGCAATTAGGTGTACTGTTGAAATGTAGCTATCGCATTTGTTCCGCCAAACGGCATGACCACAAATTCATAGAGACCTTTTCGAGTTGTAAATGCTGTTTTCGGGATTGACTCTGCAGCCATGGGAATCTGCCAATAACCTGAGTAGCATCTAACAGCGTGATATAATTTGCGCAGCCAGCTAAACACAATACATCATCGACATTTGGCATTGGATATGCGTCCTTGACAGTTATGGCGTTCGACTTCCGATAATTGTCTTCAACTTCTTGCTGATCCGGTGAGAGGCGTTGACGTTTCTATTTAATAGGCGATAATTGAATGTTTGACACCAATCGCATCACCCAAAGCAAAGTGACGATCCAAAGCGAAAACAGGCAAATATCGAAGAATCAACTGTCATAATTGTGCACCTTGCTCCTGAGACAGATGATCACCAAAAGAAAGCTTTCTCAAATCTTCAAGCAATGCTTGTTTGACCTCTTGGACCATCTCAACACTAGAATCACCTGTTAGCGGAACAAATTTGATTAAGAAAAGCTGATTCATCAGCCGGCAAAACATAAACTTCTTCCACTGTAGCAACAAGAATGCCGGCATGGGCGATTAATGAAGGTTGTGTTCAGAAAGGGAGTGTCGATGCAATGTCTGTATGTGTTTACCCATCATCTCGAAGAATTGCGATACGGAAACGAAGATGTGCAGCACTAGCATGAGTAAGAATTGTCTGCGTCTGTGGTGTAGTGGCGAGCGATTTTGCCTCCCATCCGGCCAGCGTAAGACATATAGCTGGGATGTTCATCCCCTTGTGGTGATTGCCTTGACGATTCACAGGAACTGTTGATGATTGAGGATCCAGAAGACGCTGGGGTGGCGCATTTGAGTGGCGTTGATTACCTAGGTGCCCCACCTTCTGACATTTGTAGCAAGTGGGTTGTATTCTTGGCTGTGAATTAGGAACGTTGTTTCGTGATGTGCCTGAGTGGGTGATCGAGATTGAGGAGGCCACCACCAAGCAGAAGCATTTTTGAGAGCATAGCAGGTTGCGCGCGAATGATTGGCTCATTGACAGTAAGTGCACCACAAGGAAGGTCAAGTAGACGCAGTTGATGTAGCACAGCACTGGTACGTTGCCCAACGGAGTGATTGATGGTCTTCTCAGTGTGATACATACAACGTAATGGCCGCTGTGGTGATGGAGTTGAGGCCATGTGGGTGAACATCATCTGATAAATGGAGAACCAAGCGTTTCTTGAGTGATGTCGACATAAAGTTTAGGTAAATGGCAGCAAGAATGGTTTTCAGATTGGTGATATGCGCAACCTGTGCCTTGAAGGAATGGGTTGTCTTGATAAGTTCACGGCCATACTTGTGCTGCAGAAGACTAAGGACGACTAAGGACCACTGATTGAAACGACAGAGAGTAGGACGCGCCAGATTGATGGCAACTTCTGGCTCACCAGCAGGTGGACGTTCATGGAGATCTGTAAAAAGGCGTTCGTAATGGTCAGCAATGTCTAGACGCGTTTGTTCTTTTTGCTACAGTAGTTGAAGAGGGCATTTTGATGTTGCTGCTGGTGTTCTTGCTGACGCTGTAGTTGTTGCAGTTGCTGTTGTTGCTGACGCTGTAGTTGTTGCTGCTGCTGTTCTTGCTGATGCTGTAGTAGTACTTGTTGTTGTTGTTGTTGTGTTTCTTGTCGTCGCTGCTGTTCATCAAAGCGCTGTTGTTGTTTGAGGAGGAGTTGTAGAAGATCTGGAGTAGTGGAAGGCAGGGTGGGTTCTCATCATGGGATAATGTAGGTGAGGACATCGTTATTGAAGTAGAAGCGTCATAATAGATAGAATCGAGGCGGGCTTGGTGAGAATGTAAAAGTTGAAGTTCATTGCGTCAGCGAGGAGTGGTTGGGAGAGCAGAAACCTGACCTGAAGGCCGGTCGCTCATGTACAGAAAGGAAGCTCGGCACGAAATGAAAAGGTTTATGGCTCACTAGTAAACAACACAGGAGAGTACACCAAGCAAAGGGGCCGCACAGTTCAAAACACAACAGAGGCTTACTAGGAAAATTTCATTCTTCATCAGATAAATAGGGTTTTAAAGGGATTTTTGCAGTTCAGAAAGGATTTCTAACCGATTTTTAGTCCTCAAAACCCTCTTTTGAGCACAAAAAAAAGTTGCTGAAACCCACTTTTGGTCACCATAAAACGGTCCCTGAAATCTCCTTTGGACATAGTGCTGAAACCCTATTTTGGACCTGAAACCCCAGCCGAAAACATGCTACATGCATGTTTGGACCTGGCAACACTGTCTGTAGTGACTGCAGACATTGATGCCGCTATAGTGTTTGTCACAAAGATGGTAGGTTATGGTTGTGCTAGCTGAACTTCTAAACGCTCTGTGACTCACTCCTCTCAGTCACCTTGGTGGTCTGACCGTTTTGTTTGTTTGTTTAACCTTCTTTTGGTGGAGTAGTTGGTTCTTCGGTGGTGGTAGTTGGTGGTGCTTTGGTGGTGGTAGTTGGTGGTGCTTTGGTGGTGGTAGTTGGCGGTGCTTGGGTGGTGGTAGTTGGTGGTGCTTGAGTGGTGGTAGTTGGTGGTACTTCCGTGGTGGTAATATTCACTATAAATATAGCTCCTTAATTGTGTGCCTATAAATGTACTTGTATATGGTGTCCCCAAAAACCGGTCATTAATAAAAGCAAGTAACTTTAAATCAGTGATTAGAAAAATTTGCAGGTTTGTGGACTTGTTTAGGAAATTATTTATGTTCACATATCAGCTAAATACAGGGTGTCCTGGACCTAATTCGTAATACTAGAAACTACTAACTACATGTTTTCGGCGATTATGACGTCATCTAGACTACAAATTATTTTGGCTGACTACAAATTGACTACAAACTACTAATTCAAATTCCATAATTTTACATCACTAATACAAAAAGGTTTACCACCAAAAATAGTGTAATATTCGAACGATTTGTATTGATAACTGCTCACTTCAGAATAAAATTTGTCTCCATTTATAGTACCCCGGGTACTATAAATAGGAGGGTACTATAAACAGCACTATAGGGTACAGTTCAATGACACATGTTGTTGTACATGTTCAGTTGTCTCCGAATAACTACGTTACTTTGCTTAGGGGGCGTGCAACAATTACATAATGGTGTTTTTGGCCATTTTCGGACCTTCTCCAGCATGATAATACATAGTTTGTAATAATTTCTTGACCCCTCCCATAATTACGTTTACAGAGTTGCTTACCGGGCAGAGGCGGCACACAGTTGGGCATGCTGTTGACCAAGTTCTGTATGCGCAACCCCACTTTGTACGAATTATCGAAGCAGTAGACGTTGTCCTTGGAGCCGGTGATTTGGATCAGAGTTTTGTTGACGATCTCGAACGAGCCGATTACTTTGAACGCTTCTTTCCGACAGGCGTCTGAGCTATTTTTGGATGGATTGGCGGCATCCGGAGGCACTGCCACCGCGTACACCACCAAGTCTGGCAGTTCTTTGCGCAACTGTTCGGCCTCTTTCACTGGGTCCGGCCAGTCGCGCGGGTACTGCGTCGACGGAAGCTTGGTGTCTTGGCTGCAAGCTGATTGTTAGGTTGACTGTTTCTAGGCTACCAGCTTTAGCTTACAATCCTTGTGCGAAAATTACGAGAAACTGGATTGATGGTTGATCTCCGCGAAGTCCACACTTGGATTGGCTGGTTAAGACCTGTCGGGCCAATCGTATACCCCTAGTTATTAAGATGCGGTAGTTAATTATTCAAAGGCAAATAGTTGGGTCACCCAAACTAAAGTGGTTAAAAACTATCATCGCCTTTAATTATTCATGTGACATTTAAACCCATAGCTAGACCGACCGACCGACCGACCGACCGACCGACCGACCGACCGACCGACCGACCGACCGACCGACCGACCGACCGACCGACCGACCGACCGACCGACCGACCGACCGACCGACCGACCGACCGACCGACCGACCGACCGACCGACCGACCGACCGACCGACCGACCGACCGACCGACCGACCGACCGACCGACCGACCGACCGAGACCGACCGAGACCGACCGAGACCGACCGAGACCGACCGAGACCGACCGACCGACCGACCGACCGACCGACCGACCGACCCCTCTTCCTAGGCGAAACCCCGTGGATCCCAATCCAATCCTCACTACCCCAGGCCGTCAGTCAGCTTAGACCTGCTACAGGTACTGGTGAGTTGGGTTTGACTGTTTGAAGTCGGATAACTTATCTATAAACCCAGTGTAGGGACGGATATGTACTTAGTAGAGTGCGAACAATACCTAAAAAACCCAATACCCCAATACCCAATACCCAATACCAATACCTGAGACCCCCAATACCCCAATACCCAATACCCAATACCCAATACTTGTGTAGCTGGGCCAAAAATTTCATTTCAGTGGACTGGTACATTCTAGTTGTGTACACAAGATTTTGGCACGCAATAAAAATTTTTAAGAGGCTGGTTGGGCCGCTGCCCAAGCAGGGCGAGAAAATTTTGAAAAATTAGCCTTTCAGAAAGCATATAAAAGCCGTTTAGGCGAAAAAATTAGCAGAAATTAAAAGTTTTGGTACTTAATATTTCATAATTCAGTCGCGATTTTTTTCCTAACTCGGCCGGAATTTGTGTGCACCGGCAATAGCCATGATGGGTACGGTGCTAGTCAACATTAATGTCACCATTTTTATTTTAGAAAAGAACAGAGAAATTAATTACTGGTGTAGCAGCGCTTAGAAAAGCGTACACTATAGGAAATTCTACTAACGTTTAGTTGATTAGGCTGTCCATAAACGATGACATTCCAGAGGAGAAGGGGGTCGGCAGAAATGCGACGATAGACGACACACCAGGAGGCGGAGGGGTTAGCAAAGAGCGACGTCGCTTTTTTCGGAATTTCAGACAATTTTGATTGTATTATTTTCAATTTAAGTACATTCTGTCAAAGTTTTCTTCAATGCGGAAAAGCTTCCCAGAGTGGTTGTAGGGATTTATTCTATTGATTGCGCAGTATGCTAACAAGAAAACATGACAGTTCTGTATGTACTGTACTTTTGTCGGTAGGGGGTAAACCGAAAACGACGTTGCTTTAGGGGTGGGGATCCACAAGAAACGATACAAGGCGATTTTGGGGGGAGGGGACTCCGAAAAATTTGAACGATGTCGTTTATGGATGGCTCCTTAACGCGAAAACAGCTTACTAAACCGAATCATCGATCAACTTTTTCGATATTTTTCAGATCAATTTTTCAGGTCAACATCGATTTTTCTCTATTTTTAATTGTCCAATTTAGTATTGGGTATTGGGGGGTAAAAACCCCAATACCCAATACCCAATACCTGGAAAACACCCCAATACACCCAATACCCAATACCCAATACCCAATACCAGTTCGCACTCTAGTACTTAGGTACTATAATACTAGACTAGGTACATTAAAATGCCTGAGTGTAAAGGAAGAGAGACAAACAAACCATCCCAAATCGGACAGACCAGCCACTGCAAGCCACTCTCGTTTGATGTCCTCGACTTTTTCCCTGATCACAGACACACTGGTACCAACGGAAAAGTTGAAGTGTAGAAGAGTGTTGGTTGGGTAGGAAAAGGTGCTCAGTGCCACGTGCACCTGCTCCTTCGTCGCTCCAAGGTCCAATGCCGCACTCACATTCACCACTCGGTTTAATACCTGCAGCATGGCATACTTACCCCTTCTCACTGAAGTTTTGAAAACGCTGGGGACTGGTGGCACAACTTTTAATAAGTTCTATTGATAACTTCTATGAAGTTCTATTGATAATTTTGATAAGTTCTATTTCAGTGCATAATCTACTCAGAGTAGAGCTGCGCACACGCAGTTTTTCGGGCCTAGCATGCCCTCTGGTCATCAAAATCAGGCCCGGCCCGGCCCAAGGGGCCCGAAAATGGTGTACGGCTTTGCCTCCCCGCCCAAAATCCGGCCCAGCCTGTTGGGCAAGTTAAGTTTGCTTTGTCTTACTAATGCTAAGCTTTGGCAATGGCATTTTGAAACAAGAAAAGTTCTATTTTCTGCTAACTTTTGATTTTTAAATTTCTAAAATTTCAGCTACATGCCCGGCCCGTCCCGCCTCTCAAAAATGATGTGCCCGG
Organism: Sabatieria punctata; assembly: GCA_030248155.1. Lineage (NCBI taxonomy): Eukaryota > Metazoa > Nematoda > Chromadorea > Araeolaimida > Comesomatidae > Sabatieria > Sabatieria punctata. Next base: position 74,096 of record JASANB010007428.1, on the reverse strand, counting down.
CCGTAATGCCCTCCCACAATCCTCAATGCGTATACCGGGAAAAGTTACTGTATGAGTAATAGTCAAACAAGCATCAGATTTAGTCTATTTGTAGCGTAGGAGGTTTAGACAGTTAGTATAGGTATCTTTTGTAGATCTCTACTAATACCTGCGTTGCGTAGTGATTTTATTTTAGTCAAAGTAGCCGCTCGCTCTGTTTTGCAATTGCAGCATTCACCCCTATGCCCGTGAATAAATCTTTTATAAACAGTTGTTCCTTTTGTAGGCCGAATTTGTCTTGCTTAGTTACTGTAGGTTCAGGATGCTGAGTGGATGCCTGCCGTACTTCAACCTAGCACAAGAGCTCACCGCAACAACACCGATAAGCAAACCTGGGCGAAATCCTTAATTACTCAAATCAAATTGGAACAGCAAAGATCAACGAACACAAATTACTAACTTAGCAAAGCAAAGCAAAGCACAAAATATTTGTGTTCCCGCTTGTTAGCACGTCTGCGTTCTGCGTGCGTGCGTGTTGTTAGTAGAAGCAAATCTATTTAGAGAGTAGGCGAACATATTTATTGTGTTCGCCTAACTGTTCAGCTACGGCTTCAAGGAAACTGTACCTCAGTCAATCCGGTTCTTGAAACCAGTTCAGACGCTTCAACCAAGAAAAATACGTCACCTGGACAGCCTGCAAAGTACAGTGGTCATTGCTAGAATATAAAGCGTGGATACTGTAGTGCGTTACGTACCGTAGCAATGACTCTTTATAACTTGCTCTATTCTATCTATTAGTTTGTCTGTTTGATTGGGATAGAAGACACAGTTGTCTCCGCCACAGATTCTTCTCAAGCTCTGGAAGTCGATAGCGTCTTGACCTTGGATGGCTAGCGAAAAGATAGACGTGTTATATTTCTCTTCCAGTTGCCTTGCAATCGGCGCTGGGTCTATTTCGGTAATCCTAAAATATGTTTTTTTAAATTTATTTGCGGCTAGGGAGGGGCCGACCATAAACTACGACATTAAAAAATTCAAAATTTTGTATGCGCATCACCACGACGTTTTTCGACGACACTTCTAAAAAGCTACAACGTTTTTGGGCGACACCCCACTACTAAATTTGGTACTGTGTCCCGCATTGAAAAATACACAATAACGTATACATATTGCTGTAGAAGCAATTGAAAACTGCCATTTTGGCAGTTGGAAACTGTTTGGGTTGGGGTTCCTTGAAATATAGTTGCGGACAAAACTTCTTAGGTGATTAAAAAACGTCAGCGGTTTCGGTACCAACCCCCTACCCCCTGTGACGTCTTTCAACCAGCCACCTCACCCCGTCTCTGAACGTCGAAGATTATGGACGGCCCCCTATTAGTCATACCGTCCGTCCGAAAGTAGTATTATGACTTGCGGGAATGGCTCGCCGCGCAATCCGCGCTTTTTGTCGAAAACGTAGTCCCGGGCCGCCTTAAAAGCTCTAAAATAATGCGCAGGTTGTATTATTAAAAATTGAACAGCTAAATGGGACAGACTTGTTGGGTCTCGTAAGTCCACTCAATTGGTTCAGACTGTCTATCCGGTCTGCGAACTCTGAATACATTGTCACTTCATTGAAAGTGAATTCAGTTCGCTCTTGGCCACCAAATCGTATGAGAGCAAGGCGGATATCCCGCTGGTTCACGTACTGAGCGCCCAGCATTCTTGGTATTGCCTTCACCAACTGTCGGCTCTAAAGGAGACAAGAATAATAGATACGCACGGATTCCCCACACCCGGCGACCGCCTATACTAAGGTTTCATGCTGAAGCTTAGGCCAATTATCAAGAATTTATCTGTGTATCTTTCTTTAAAAAAATATTTTATTCAAATCGTTTTAGATTTGCGATTGCTACACTAAAACCGCTACTGGGCTGTTGTTTTGACCGACCCTGTTGGTATAGGTTTGTTTTGTTGTACGTATCAGATTCTGTGGTCTGCCGGTGGGGGGCTGTGACCGACGATTTCATTGTTGGGATTGGTCTCTATAGGTTTTCATAAAGCTGTACAAAATAATAATTTACTTGATTGAATCCTTTACCGAGCATACTCTGCGACTCATCGAGAATGATCAGCAGGTCCAGAAAGTGACAGTTCTCTAAAGTTTGACACGATCTTTATTAATTATAGTTTGAACACATATCTGTATTTTGTCTTACTTGGTTTGCCCACGTTAGCAGCCCAAACTGAAACAAATAAACTGTAAAAGCAAAGAAAATATAGTAAGAACCGGTTTACCTGTGGAGTGGGCAAGTGTACAGAAAAGCAAGAGGAGCAGGCGAATCATAACTTTCAGTTCTGCAAAAACTGAGACCAAATGAATGCCTTTCTGTATAATAAACAGCTAGCAAATTGTAGGCCTATAGTTTAGCTAAAAAGGTATACAGTACATTTACATACCTTTAACTAAAGGGAACGCGTAACACTGTTTTCAAACATTTGTAAGGAGTTATTCTGTTGAAAATGATTTTCCATACTACAGTCAGAGAGTGTTTTATGGCTAAATATATCTGATCTGAACTCAGCTGGAGCTAGTAGTAGCTTATCAGGTCTATAACCGAATTTATTTAGTTTCTTTTAGCTATGCAAGGCTACGTCTGCAACTGGCCTAAACATGGCTGACTCTACTATTGAGTGTCTTATGATGTAATCTTATAAGCGCCCAAGTGTGGTAGACCTTTCTACATACTTAATCTACTATTGTCTATTAAGAGACATTGCGATGACTGATCGCTGTGGAGGCGGCTTACTTATGGTCTAGGATGAAAGTTAGTCACATCGCTGATTTTTTTGTCATGTAACGTTTAAAGCGAACCAAGAGCAAAGATACTGTTGTGTTTCGTTTCATGGACAAACTGTAATTTTTGTCTTTTTGTTTGGGATAACTCCGTCTACTAGCGCGTTTGTGTTTTTATGAGTAAGCTTTTTTAGCGGTTAATGCACAACAGGAATTTGTCCAAAGAATAAAGAGTTACCAGAGGCCGGCCCAGTTGGTGTAGTGGTTTAGGCCGCAAAGCCAATGTGCGCCTGGTCGTACGTTCATCCGCTCGGCGGGGCAAGTTTCTTGCCGCAAAGAGTTGGTGGTCGGTAGAAAGCTGCACCCAGGCCACCGAAAGCTGGTGACAGCGACTAGGTAAAATTGGAACCGACTGGATTTGTCGTCGCTCCAAAGCATGCCACGTTGGAGAAGATCAATGACGTCTGTTGTTGTTCATGGAAACCAACTAGGCCAGGGGGTCTCTCTCACACCAGAGGCGCACCAAGCGAACTTTGGGGCCCGACATCACCATGCCGTCAAGTCAAGGCGCCAGGCACTCTCTTAGTACCTAGTGCCCAACAGCATGGCTAAGAGTGGCTGGCAGTGACAGAAGGGAAACGTCCGAGATGACGAACCACCCCCACGGGGGTCCAATGGGCCGCATAGGTCTGATCGTAGGCCGCAAGGCCCCCCCCCGCACATCGGATGGTTGGATCGGAGTTACCAGAGATTTCCACTTGCAATCTTCCCACCACCTTAAAAGTCAGTCTCTGCTGAACCCATTGGGTATTCAGATCCAAAAATTGAAACTATAGCCTAGAGAGCTGTAGCTTGGTACACAAATAAATTACTTATGAGTTATCCTTCAGCTGCAAAGGATTAGGGGATTTGACGCATAGTGTCCGGTAGAGATGTGTGTGCACAGGCCGGGCCGGGCCGGGCCCGATTTTGATGCCCGTCGGGCATGGCGGGCCGGGCATGCCTCACCTGATCGGTCCGCCGGGCTGGGCCGGGCCGGGAAAAAGGAGCCCGTGCACATCTCTAGTTTATTGGCTTTTGATCAAAATACTAATATTTGAGTTAAATAAATCAAGAAACAGGCATGAAACAGTGCCTCACAGGTCCCATTAATGAATGCTATATGCAAATTTTCTTACTACAGCTTGTCTTTTTGTTCTATCCTGCTAATTTTGGTCTTTTCTGTTGTTTTCCTAACAGTTTTGAGCGAGTCTGGCCTATTATGAAACAATAAAGTCAATTTTTTTACTGAAAAATGTCATAAATTAGCTATTTTAGCTAAGAATTGTTTCCGCAATTTTGCGTTTTCCGACCCTTAGGAATTTTTTTAAAAAAATTTTTTTAAAACGGAAAACACCCAAAACACACCTCACACTCCTGCCAGTAATATCTCTTCCTTAGCCATATTTGACGGCCATCCAAACCAACCACATGCGAAGTTGTTCCCCTGCAAAACACAACAGAACAGAACCGCTTTCTATACCAAGAAAAGAAAGAATAAACCAGTATGCTATAGGCAGACACAGACAGTAGAAAATTGCAGAATATCGTGTAGATCTTTTAATAACAGCTGAATCTAAAGGAGACAAGACTGGCTGCATAACTTTTATTAGGGTTAGAGCGGTTGTCTCAACAAACAACGCTCTAAGCGTGCATCTTCACGGCAGTTTACAGTTTTGGTGGTTTCGTTGGTTATTCTGTGGTGTTTGTTGGTACTGCGGTGGTGTAGTTGCTTGGTGGTGCTTCCGTAGTGGTATAATTCACTATAAATAATAATAATGTAGTTGCTCAGCAGTTGTGTGCATATGGGGTGTATGTACCCCAAAAGAACCGGTCAATTAACCCGAGTAACTTTTGAACCAGTGATTAAATTAGATAAATCTACAGGTTTGTGGAGTTGTTCAGGAAATTATTCGTGTTCAGCATATACTGTACATGCATATATAATTGTATTTAATTGTGTACAAACTCACAAGTATGTATATTAATAATTTTGCGTTTTCTTATTGCAAAGAGAAGAATGCAAAGGAATCTGAATTAAAAAAAGTTCAGAATTTTTGAAATCCTAAGTGCTTTTCTCTCACTGTTTGTATATTTTCAATACGTAGTCAGATCGTAACGCATAACTAAATACACGAAAAATAACAAAACTTCATAAATTAAACATCGTTGTCGGTCATATGTCAGGAGGGCTTACATATTCATTTTTATTATTGTTAATATTTTGTAAGCTATTGGAAAAGAAAAAAACGCTCTTGGAAAAGAGCAATACTATAACTGGAGAGTGATTAATACCTACAACCAAAATTGTAAAAAAGTATAAAGAAGAGGTAAATATTTTTTTACGATAACTATGAAGATTTTATAAATATGCTAAAGTAAAATTAAAGCAAAAGCTAACATAGTAACATTACTAATAAAACATCAACACATCAGATGAGGGAAATGAAATTACTGATGATATAGAAAAAAGTGGAAATTTTCAATAACTATTTTCCTCGGTATTTACAAATGATGATGATATGTTTACGTGTGTAGAAAGAATTGCTAAGAAAAGGAACGTGCGAATAAACGAGAAACTGTACGATTTAATTGACTGTGTGAAAGGAGAAAAATTACGCCCGGTTTCGCCAAAAAAATCCTAGCACTAGAAACTGCAGTTTCTTAAATCTAATCTGATCACTCCATTGAAAATTATCCGATTAATTGCCTGTTCTTTTTTGGAACAATCTGTACTACATTGCATCGATCCCAAATAACTATGTTGCGTTGCTTACTAGGCATAGGCAACGGCGGCACACAGTTGGGCATGTGGTCCACCATGCTCTGTATGCGCATTGCCACATTTTCAGTTTCGTTGAAGCAGTAGACATTCTTCTCTGAGCCGGTGATCTTGACCAAGGTTTTTCTTACGATCTCAAATGACCCAACAGTCTTGAAGGCTTCTTTGTAACAGGGGTCCTTGCTCTTCTTGCTGGCATCACTGGGCACCGCCACGGCATACACCATCAAGTCTGGCGATTCTTTGCGCAACATGTTTGCCTCCATCACTGGGTCTGGCCAGTCACGCGGGTACTGCCAAGGGGGAAGTATGGTGTCTTGACTAAAATAGACAATTTGACACCTGTAATGGGCTAGCCACCGCTTACAATCCTTGGGCGAAAACTATGAGAAACTGGGCTGACGGTTGCATTCCTCGCAGTCCACATTGTTGTCGGCCCGAAAAGACCTGGCGAGCCACTCGCAGACCCCTAAATATATTGCAGCATCTGGTAGTTATGCAAAAAATTGGTTGTAAGCAGACAAACCATCCCAAATCGGACAGACCAGCTACATCCGTCCACATCTTTTTGAGCTCATCTATTTTGGCTTTGATAATTTTCATGTCGGTACCAGCGGAAAAGTTGAAGCGAACAGCAGTGTGCATGGGGTAGGAGAATGTGGTCAGAGCTACGTGCACCTTCTCTCTCGCGGGTCCAATGTCCAAACGTGACATTACGTCAACCACTCGGCTTAACGCCTACAGTATACAAACTTAGACATACACTACACTGTATGCAGGGTTTTTAAAAAGGATCAGTCTCAGCTCGACTAGGAAAATTTTGAAAAATTAGCCTACTGAGTAGGTATTGGGTGTATTGTATTGAGATGTCTGTATCAGGCAATAGGGTTGGGTATTGGGTATTGGGGTTTTGAGTTTTTTCTGGCATCATTCTTGCTCTAGCTTCTCTATTTTTTCTCCATGTGAGTCACTGTACTATTGGCAGTGGCTTTACTCCTACTGTAGTCAGTGCTCATACAGATGGGCACGTAAATTAATTTCCGTTCCCATCTCTAATGCACTGTACTATTGGCAGTGGCTTTACTCCTACTGTAGTCAGTGCTCATACAGATGGGCACGTAAATTAATTTCCGTTCCCATCTCTAATGCACTGTACTATTGGCAGTGGCTTTACTCCTACTGTAGTCAGTGCTCATACAGATGGGCACGTAAATTAATTTCCGTTCCCATCTCTAATGCACTGTACTATTGGCAGTGGCTTTACTCCTACTGTAGTCAGTGCTCATACAGATGGGCACGTAAATTAATTTCCGTTCCCATCTCTAATGCACTGTACTATTGGCAGTGGCTTTACTCCTACTGTAGTCAGTGCTCATACAGATGGGCACGTAAATTAATTTCCGTTCCCATCTCTAATGCACTGTACTATTGGCAGTGGCTTTACTCCTACTGTAGTCAGTGCTCATACAGATGGGCACGTAAATTAATTTCCGTTCCCATCTCTAATGCACTGTACTATTGGCAGTGGCTTTACTCCTACTGTAGTCAGTGCTCATACAGATGGGCACGTAAATTAATTTCCGTTCCCATCTCTAATGCACTGTACTATTGGCAGTGGCTTTACTCCTACTCTAGTCAGTGCTCATACAGATGGGCACGTAAATTAATTTCCGTTCCCATCTCTAATGCACTGTACTATTGGCAGTGGCTTTACTCCTACTGTAGTCAGTGCTCATACAGATGGGCACGTAAATTAATTTCCGTTCCCATCTCTAATGCACTGTACTATTGGCAGTGGCTTTACTCCTACTGTAGTCAGTGCTCATACAGATGGGCACGTAAATTAATTTCCGTTCCCATCTCTACATGTGACTAGCTCTGTTAAATCGTGTGCAGTAATAAAGTTTCAAGTTTCTTCCTTCTTCCATGTGAAGGAATGGGTGTACCCACCCACGTCTAAGTAAAATGGATGTTTATAGGCACCTCTGGAATGTGCTACTGTACAAGGACACTTACCACATCAACTCCAGCTTTGGTAATCAATTCAGACGTTTCAACTAAGAACAGAACGTCGCCAGGACAAGCTGTAAGGTGTTCAAGCAGCTAATAGCATAAAAAATTGAATATTATAGAATATACCAAAGCAGTGAGCCTTTATCTCGCCATTCAGTCTTTCTATTAGTTGGCGCGTTTCATTAGCATAGAATACACAGTGGTCCCCAGTGCAAACGTTGGCTAAGTTTTGGAGACTGATATCATCCTGACCTCTGATGGCTATGGCAAAAATAGACGTGTTGTAGTTCTCTGCCAGTTCCTTTGCTATCGGCGCTGGGTCGTGATGTTCTAAATTTCTAAACAATGCTTTTGAACTGTTTGTAGTTGTGTAGATTCTAATCTTACTTTCCGTCCGAAAGTAGCAGGATGACGTGCGGAAATGGAGGGTCACGGAGTCCGCGTTTCTTGTCGAATACATAATCGCGGGCTGCCTTGAAAGCCCTAAAAAATACATAAATCGCTTGAAAACCGAAGAATGTTTGACTAATAGAATAGAATAGGACGCACATGTCAGCTTTAGACAGACCACTCATTTGTTTCATGCCGTTTACTGTTTCTGCGTACTCGGAATACATTGGTGCATCATTGAAAGTGAATTCAGTTCGCACTTGACCACCATATCTGATCAGTGCTAGGCGCATATCTCGATGGTTCACGTACTGAGCGCCTAGCATTTTCGGTATTGATGTTAGCAACTCTTTCATCTGAATTGAAAATGTACACGAACATAGAGAAAGAAGCCCAGCCTAATCCTTCAACTTTTGAACTTGCTAACCGCCTTGGTTTCAAGCTTAAGCTTTTGAGGCTTAGGGTTATGTAGGTACAAAGTGTACAATCATTTAACTGCGATCTCTGTTGCTTGTGTGTCGACATTCAAAAACTTTGAATTTGTGTTAGAAGCTAAGCCAAAGTAGCATTCCACCAGTAATGGTACCGGATTTTTCCGTATAAGCGCCCATGGGCCCGTAATTGGTTTTGGCACTTTCACCAAGCCCAATTTTTATCCAAATAACCGCCCATGGGCGGCAATTTGGAAAGATCTAAAATCACGCATTGGAGGGTTTCGGAGGTCCGTACAGATGCTTTGCAACGTAACGAACGCACTATAGGTTTTACCAAGAATGCATAAGGGAAGAATGTTCCACTGTGCGGCCGGCCGCTGGCAGAGCGTGGCCATGCGCTGCAACAAAATTTCGGGAGGGTGACCGAACGGTCGCCCTCCCGAAAAACTCTTAGGCGCCGTATTGCAATCGAACCCGATTTTGGCCGCTCGTGGCCGCTCATTGTCGTATCACGATTATTGAGAGCGAAGATTAAGCAAGAAAGCTAAAACAAATTGAGGGAAATACAATATAACAATAATATATAATACAATAATAACATTTCATTTTGTTTGTTACTCAGCCACTAGGGATCGTCCCTCCTAAAACGAGTTTCTTCTAAAAACATGGTATTTCTTGCGCCTGCAAAGAAAATGTACCGCACGATTTGAGCGGTGGCGTCCTTCTTTCTTAACGCCGTTTCCCCCTCATCCCTGGCTGCTATACAACAATTGAAAGTTTGCGTCAACTCACTCGTCTTTAGCGTCTTTTTTCGACATACTTTAACAGCGATTTCTTTTTGTTAGATTGGATGGACCCAAATCATTATTAACGAAAAATGTTCTACTTAATCAGTTGAAATATAGCCTTTTCTGATTTTTAGATCTGAGTTACATGCTTGTTGTAAAGTCAATCATAGTAGAAAAGAAAAGAAGCAAGCAAGGAAAATGCACAATTTTTGGCTGCGTATGTGTGTGTTCTGTGCGTTAGTTTTGTCATCAGTAACGCATCCCGGTATATACTAGTAGAGCTAGTATGTTAAATACATGTTTCTATCCATTGTTCAGCCGGATATCAGCTGATTATTTCCGAGAGAACTCTGCTGAATTTGTTAAAAACTCTCGCGAGCGGCCAAAATCGGGTTCGCTTGCAATACGGCGCCTAAGAGTTTTTCGGGAGGGTGACCGAAATTCGGTCGCCCTCCCGAAATTTTGTTGCAGCGCATGGCCACGCTGCCGCAAGCGGCCGGCCGCGCAGTGGAACATTCTTCCCTTATACATTCTTGGTTTTACTGAGCAAAATAATTCACATTAGCAGCGTCAAGCCCAGTCATCAGATGACGCTTCTTCCTCAAGACCTTCTATCAACACTTCTTCGTCTTCTGCATCAGAATCATGCATCAGCCATTTTGCACCTAACAAAGCGACTGGCTGCGCCGCTTACATTGCCGTGTAGGCGGTTTAAGCGGGTAAACGGCATTTAGCCAATAAGCCATTTCACGAATCACACTCAAATAATTTATCTGAATTGCCGCCCATGGGCGCTTATTTGGAAAGTTCGGCCAAATAGCCGCCCAGGGGGCCCTTATTTGGGGGGGGGGGCGGTTATACGGAAAGTCCCGGTACCTATTTTATATTTGTTGAACAGAGTTTTTAAAAACTTAAGACCAGTAATTTATAAAATTTGTTAAGAAGAAAATTAGCATACTTGCATGTATGGATCGCCAATCAAACTTTGCGACTCATCGACTATGAACAAAAGGTCCAGAAAGTGACAGTTCACTGAAGTTTGAGGCACTGTTCTATAGTTTGACCTAAAAATCCCTTTTTGCCTTACTTGGTTTGTTGACATTTTCCGGCGCTGAAACAAAAGAAGTGCAAAAACCAAAAAATATGTTAAGAAGAACCGACTACCTGCTGAGTTTGCAATTGTACAAAAGAGTAAGAAAAGTAAGCAAACCACCACTTTCATGGTTTGATGACTTAGAATAGCCACTTCGAAAAGACCATGTTTACCCGAGACTTGCTATTATTCGTTTACCAGAACTTGCTATTCGTTTTTTAAAACCAAGTTGTAGCATAATGGCTTCGTGGTTTCTTTACATGAAAAAATATTCGGTTACAAAAACTTACTATTTCTTTACCTATACTTGCTTTTTTACCTACTATTCGTTTACCCTAGCCGAACTTGCTATTCAGGCATGGATTCTGACAGCTATAGCGGTTCGGTCTTTTCGAAGTGAACAAGTAAATCTTCTAAAATGGTTGCTGTATAAATAGCCGCTGCGAAGGTTCCGTTGCGCTAAGTTTTTGGTTGACATGCATATTTCTTAAAAAGTCTGAATATTGCTGTGAAGCATGCATACCTAAATCACGCATGTTAAGTGGTTTTCGCTGATCTGAAAGGCATGCATGCTGATAAAGATAACTTTACCATTTTGACTGGAATCGAAGAGCAGCATTTCCAGATTGTTCTCAAAACCTTTGCTACCAAATTTGTACATGAGTAGAGTAGTTCTATTTTGTTTGAAAACAGAGTAGTTCTATTTTGTTTGAAAACAGAATTTGCATACTTATGATGAGCTTTGAATGTACATAATGTATTGTTAATACCAACAAAAATGATAATTGTCATAGGTTGCACTTAGTTTTTGGTTGACACGCATGGCTTCTTAAAAAATCTAAATATTGCTCTCATACATGCATACGTAAATCACGCATGTTAAGTGGTTTTTGCTAATCTGAAAGGCATATGCTTATAGGCAATAGGTATGCACACATTTGTAATGCATTGCTTAAATGTAACCAACCGGCCGAGAACAATGATAAGTGTTATTATTGCAGACTGCATTCTAACATATGTTTTTATTACATTCTGGCATGTACATGTAGTATATATATCATAAACTTATTTGTAATTTGTAATTTGAGTTTGACCAAGAATATGTAATAGTTTGGGTCGAGGAGGTGCAAGCGGTGGTTGCACATTTTTCTTTCAAATCAGAGACCCTTTTAATTCAACGTCCTTGACAGCACAGCCCCTAGAAAAGGCAACAAAAGCGGCTTCAAACAGTTCACTCAAATCAGAAAGCAAGCTTGCGAATGGGTAAGCAGGCACACAGAGTGTTGTTAGTCGAGTCAGTCAAGGGAAGTCTCAAGTTGCAGCATTTTTGTTGCCATGATGATGAGTGGGATCGGAGAGATGATGGACCATGTGCTTCTTCGTGATACAGTAAGGAAAAAGTTAGAACAGCTACAGCGAGAGAGAGAGTTTCGGCATTAGACAGGCAAGAAAATTGGTGTTTGAGGTACAGGAAACTTGAATGATGGAGATGACTTGAAAAAGAGAGCTGCTCTCTTGTTTAATAGATCAACTTAGGTTACTCAGATCTTCAGTGAAGCCTAATTCTGTGCAATCAATGCTTGCCCTGTCCAAGGTTGGGCTATGTACGTACGTACATACAGGCATGGTCTAGTGTTTCCGATCAAATTAAAATTAAATAACAAAATTAAATTGTTTCGGCCAAAATCACCAAGTAACTAGCAATTTAATAACAAATTAAATTTCTCGCGATGACTGTCAAACAAATTAAAATTATATTAAATTTCGTAAAATTGGCCTAGAAATTTGATATAAATTTGATATGAATTTGATATAAATTTGCTTGGTTTGGCAGCTTCACTAACCAATGTCTGGCTACAAAACAACAAGTTCAGTCCAAAGAAGACTTTGTTCATGCTAATAGCAAAGATATCAACTCATTAAATGTTAATTTGTAGACCATTTGTCGTCATCTGAAGAAAGGTCAACTCATTTTGGACTGACACGACCCAGATTTTGAGCTGTTTCCTCAGGAATTGAGTATTGATTTTAGCTAATTTATATTTAATTCATATCAAATAACAAATTTGTATCAAATTAAATTTCAGAATTAGGGTACCAAGCAAATTAATAGCAAGTTATTTTCTTCTGAAGGCTGAGCAAGCAATTTAATAGTTATTTAATTTCAAAATAAATTTACTCGGAAACACTAATGGTCATGGATTTTATAGGTTATGTAACTAAGTGCAATACATTTTCTGACACAATGCAAGGTAAAAGCGTTTTCACCATCATAGGGGTCTTTAGTGTTTAGAAAAATCTTTATATGCATGCGTACACCTCAGAAAGCAGTTACATAACCCACCTAGGACCACATAGAAATAGAAGGTAGGCGGTGCATCACAGTTTTTCATCATCTGCCATCAAGATATGCAAAATATTACTGAAACCCGTAAGATGACCCAGACCAAAGTGGGAAGGCTCCCTTATAAGAAACTGAATTCTCTCAGAAATTGCGATTTAATCATAACCCGGAAAAACCTGGACTTCTAATCTGAGAAGAAACAATATTTTTGACAGTGACACACTGTAACTCGTGGATAAGTTAAGTAGAAGTTCACTGACTGATGACCACAGCTGAACTGCGTTCTCTATCAAACATAAGTCGCTTTTTTAGCAAAGTCCATTTGTTTGTCTTTGCATTGAACACCTCCACTGTTGTCTCTGCGCCAAGATCACCTCCAGCAACAGCAAACAGGCGAGTCCCATTACCATCCGACAACAAATCGAATCGAAATCGTGGCTTATTCATTCGTGAAATTTTAGTCCAGCGGTTGGTTAGTAGGTGGTAGTGCTCACAGGACCATGCAGTCTTTTCCATACATGTAACAGGGGGGGGTCTGCGGGGGGTCAGCCCCCCGCCCGAAATAGGCCAGACCCCCCCCCCCCGAGACGATTTCACCGACCCCCCCCCCTCAGACTTTTCTGGCAAGTAAATTTTCGAGCAAATTTTTGCAATTTTTTACAATTTCACACACAAAAATTGCCAAAATCGCCTGCAAAACAGCACTTTTTAGCTGTATTTCAGCCCAAATTAGCGATTTTTAGCAATTTCTAGCCAAAAAATTGCGATTTTTTCGATTTTTGAGCGTTTTTTTAGTGCCCACCCCCCTCCCCCAAAATTTTGGCTCAGACCCCCCCCGGCCGGCGCCAGACCCCCCCCAACCCCCCCTCCCCCCATCGGCGGATGACCTGTTACATGTATGGTCTTTTCCCCTCCACACACATAGATTTGGCTATTGAGCACTGTAGCTGAATGGAATGCCCGTTTAGCGTGCATGGAGGCCACTGCTGTCCAGGAATCTGAGTGAGGAGAGTATCTCTCCACTGAACTCAGTCTTTTCTCAAACGAGTTCTCGCCTCCAATAGCATAGATGTCTGCTTTAAGTGCTGCTAATGCAAGCCCTGCCCTCTTAGTTGACATCTGGGCAGTGAACTCCCATTTGTTCTTGTAGAAGTGCTCGCATGAATCTAAATACTTGTAGCCACCTCCATCTCCACCACACACATAGACCTCGCCATCCAGAACAGCGCTGTCGTGCAGTTTTCGACCTTGTAGCATGTCAGGTAGGTTGGAGAATTGGTTGGTTGCAGGATCAAAAGTGAGCACACTTTTCAGAGCTTCAGTTTGAGTTACAGTGTATCCTCCGATAATATAGACAAGTCCGTTCAACCACTCGGAAGTGTGCCACTGTGTCACATGAGGCAGCTGAACCTTGAGCAGTCTATTCTTCTCAGGATAGTCGGGGTAGTACAACTCCATCGATCTGTCTGCTTTTATATCCCGACCGCCACTCAGCAGAATGCAAACAGCTGAAACCGACAGAAATTGTGAGGAAACGTGACTTTGTTTCAGCTGGCACAGTTCAGTTTCTGAGTGGCTAGGACACGGATTGCAGTACGCGGTTGTAGCCAGGCGACTGCACACACATCGACGCCGCTAGTGTTTGTCACAAAGAGTTGTTGACGACATGTGGGCTGGCCTGTACCAGTGTGGTGCACTTTTTATCTAGGTAACTAGGTAACTAGGTATACCTAGTATTACCTAGTCAATATTCGGGAAAAGTACCTAGATTTACTTTACCTAGTTGCTGGGTACTCTATTTTACCTAGTTTTACTTTACCTAGTTTTAAATCCACAGAACTAGGTACTTCTAGGTAGAACAAATTTACCTAGTTTGATATTTTCAGTTTTACGTGGCTTTTTTCAGTCAGCAAACCTTAAAATTTCCGGCTTTCCGAAAATTACAGTGGTACAGAGAATGAATTTCTGACTTATTTGATCAATAAAATACAAATATTTACTTGAAATGTGTCAAATTTCGTAAATTCTAACTCCACTAAACTTTATCATTGTTCTATTGAACAAAAAATAATATTTTGACTTTATTTCGAGCGTATTAGGTTTACCTAGTATTACCTAGTTTTTCTGGGCTTTACCTAGTATTACTTTACCTAGTTTCTTAGTTGAGAACTTTACCTAGTATTACTTTACCTAGTTTATTAGGTGACAACTTTACCTAGTATTACTTTACCTAGTTTCAAATTTTCAAAATGCACCACACTGGCCTGTACTAGGTGAAATTCTAAACGTTCTCTGACTCACTCCTCTCAGTCACCCGTGGTGGTCTGAGCATTTTGTTTGGTTATTTAACCTTCGTTTGGTGGAGCAGTTGGCTGTGTTGGTGGTTTGGTTGGTTCTTCGGTGGTGGTATAGATGCTGGATTGTACTTCCGTGGTGGTATAGTTACTTGGTGGTGCTTTGGTTGTGGTATAATTCACTATAAAATGTAATTCTACGTTAAGTGGGTGCAGTGTTTCCCAAAAAGAACCAGTCATTAATAAAACTTCTGAACCAGGTAAATTTGCAGCTTGTGGACTTGTTGAGGAAATTATTTACGTACACACGTGTATCAGCTAATATTCGAAAATATATGAAGTTGCAAGTAGGTAAATCAATGATTTTGGCCTGAACAGAAAAATGCAAATAAATCTGAATTAGAAAAAGATCCTCTCCGAAGTCTAAAATACTTTCTCTGTCTCTCAACGCCAAACTTATTTGATTAATGACCCATTCTTTTTTGGAACACTCAGTACTATTCAGTATACATCGACCCTGAATAACTAAGTTCCTTTGCTTACTAGGCATAAACAAAGGCGGCACACAGTTGGGCATGTGGTCCACCATGCTCTGTATGCGCATTGCCACTTTTTCAGTTTCGTTAAAGCAGTAGACGTTCTTCTCTGAACCAGTGATCTTGACCAAGGTTTCTCTTACGATCTGGAACGACTCGACAGTCTTGAAGGCTTCTTTGTAACAGGGGTCCTTTCTCTTCTTGCTGGCATCACTGGGCACCGCCACGGCATACACCATCAAGTCTGGCGATTCTTTGCGCAATATGTTAGCCTCCATCACTGGGTTCGGCCAGTCACGCGGGTACTGCCATGAGGGAAGTATGGTGTCCTGGCTGAAATAGGCAAGTTGACACCTGTAATGGGCTAGCCACCGCTTACAATCCTTGGGCAAAAACTATGAGAAACTGGGCTGACGGTTGCGTTCCCCGAAGTCTGCACTGCTGTAGGCCCGAAAAGACCTGGCGAGCCACTCGCAGACCCCTAAAGTATATGTGTTGCAGCATCTGGTAGTTATGCAAAAAATCGGTTAAAGGAATTTAAGCAGACAAACCATCCCAAATCGGACAGACCAACCACATCCTTCCACATTTGTCTGAGCTCGTCTATTCTGGCCTTGATAATTTTCCTGTTGGTACCAGCGGAAAAGTTGAAGCGAACAGCAGTGTTCATGGGGTAGGAGAATGTGGCCAGAGCTACATGCACCTTCTCTCTCTCGGGTCCAATGTCCAAATGTGAAATTACGTCAACCACTCTGCTTAACGTCTGCAGAAAACAGCGCAAACTGAAGCATGTATGCAGGGTTTTGAAAAAGGTCTAGTTTGGACGACTGGGAAAATTTTGAAAAATTTGCCTTCTGGGTTTCTGGCTTGAAAACGGAGTAAAGTAAAGTCTAAAGACTGTCCTTCTTCTGAATCGTTTCTTAATAACGGTCATTCTGAGCGTAAAATTAATAGAAATTAACAGTGTTTAAAAAATAATCTGATAGTTTCTCATAGAGTGCGTTCGAACTGCTATTGGGTATTGGGCATACGTCTTAAGGGTATTGGGGTGTCTATGTCAGGTATTAGGAATGGTATTGGGCTACTGAGTTTTCTGGTATTGCTCGTACCTTAGTTTGTCTATTTTTTCTTCACTGGCGTCGGAAGGTGTGTACCGACAAGTAAATGGGCGCTGATTCTTCACCTCTGAACAGTGGAGTGGCGCATCCAGGATTTTGAAAAGAGGGTGTAAAATTTTGAAAGTGCATGGTTAGGCCGCTGCCCAACCAGGGCAAGAAAATTTAGCAAAATTAGCATTCAGAGAAGCATTTAGAAGGCATTATGAGCTTAAATTGACAGTTTTAGTACATACGTAATCATTATTAAAGTATAGTGCTGCTTATAGTACCCTTACATATCGGCACTTAGTGCCATGTACAGTACCGGGGAACTATAAATGGACACGGATTATTCTTAAGTGAGAACTTATCGATACAAAACGTGCGAACATTACAGTATTTTTTATAGTAAACCTTGTTTGTATGGAGAAAAACAGTAGATAGTGCAATCATAGAGGTTCTAATGTAAGTAAAGAACAAATTTTTACAACTAGGCCGTAATTCGAGCAGCGAACTTGACATACCGTTGTTAGCTTAGTAGAACAGATATTGTAGAGTGGCATATATATTACCGGCTGCCTACCTCCACCGCAAAGGGGGTGTACCCACCCTACATCCTTTTGGTTGGATACGCCACTGTCTCTGGAGTGCGCTACTGTGTGATGACACTTTTACCTCGTTAACTCCGGCTTTGGTAATCAATTCAGATGTTTCGACCAAGAACAGAACGTCGCCAGGACAAGCTGTTAAAGGAACAGTAGCTAACATAAAATTTAGCATATTGTAGAATATACCAAAGCAGTGAGCCTTTATCTCGTCATTCAGTCTTTCTATTAGTTGGTGCGTCTGATTAGCATAGAATACACAGTGGTCCCCAGTGCAAACGTTGGCTAAGTTTTGGAGATTGATATCATCTTGACCTCTGATAGCTATGGCAAAGACAGACGCGTTGTATTTCTCTTCCAGTTCCTTTGCTATCGGCGCTGGGTCTTCTCCATCGAAATTGCTAAACAATGCTTTTGCAGTGTTTGTAGTTGTGTAGATTTTAATCGTACTTTCCGTCCGAAAGTAGTATTATGACGTGCGGGAATGGAGGGTCACGCAGTCCTCGTTTCTTGTCGAAAACGTAGTCGCGGGCTGTCTCGAAAGCCCTAAAATACACAAATCGCTCGAAAATCGAAGAATTGTTTCACTTAATAAGATACGTAGGACGCACTTGACAACTTTGGTCAAACCGTTCGTTTGGTTCAAGCTGTCTATCCGGTCAGCTAACTCAGAGTAGTCTGTCACATCATTGAAA
Organism: Sabatieria punctata; assembly: GCA_030248155.1. NCBI lineage: Eukaryota > Metazoa > Nematoda > Chromadorea > Araeolaimida > Comesomatidae > Sabatieria > Sabatieria punctata. Next base: position 56,231 of record JASANB010007428.1, on the reverse strand, counting down.
GTGAATTCAGTTCGCACTCGGTCACCATATCTGATAAGTGCAAGGCGCATGTCTCGATGGTTCACGTACTGAGCGCCTAGCATTTTCGGTATTGATTTTAGCAACTCCCGGTTCTAAATTAAAACGGTGCAATGTACTTAGAGAAGGAAACACATTCCTTCATGTTTTGATCACCCTAACACACGAGGGCCCATTCCTGTGGCTGACAGCCATTGGAGTGGAACTGGAAGTGGAAGACAAAAGAGAACACAGGGACACATCGAAATGGAAGTTGGAAACTTGGAACCACTGTGAACTCAACCGAACTGAGCTGCACTGAAGGGAACGGAGAGAACTGGAAGCGAGGTGATGATCGAAGCTGAACATCCACTTCTGGGTGGAAGAGGGGGGATGAAGAGACTGCATTCGGTGAGATCTATTCGCTTGGCTCTGCTTGAAGGAAACGAGTAAAACATCTATTGTTTAAGTCGACATTCCAAAAACGTAAGGCTTAAGGTTTGTGTTTGAAGCTAAACCAAAGTGCTGTTAGCTTTCCATTGGTATTGGTGTTTTTGTTGAACATGGTGTTTAAAAACTTTGCCCTTCAGTAATTACAAAGTTGTTAAGAAGAAAATTAGCATACTTGATCGAATGCATTACCAAGCATGCTTTCTGACTCATCGACTATGAACAAAAGGTCCAGAAAGTGACAGTTCACTGAAGTTTAAGGCACGGTTCTATAGTTTGACCTAAAAATCTGTATTTGCCATACTTGGTTTGTTCTCATTTTCTTGCGCTGAAACAAAGCAATTGCAAAAACCAAAAAATATATTAAAATGCTACCTGCTGAGTCGGGAATTGCACAAAAGAGCAAGAAAAGTAAGCAAATCATTACTTCTATAGTTTGAAGATGTAGAATAGCCACTTCGAAAAGACAGTGTTTACTCAAGTTTTATTCAATTACCCAAGCTCGCTATTCATTTATCCTAACTCTCTATTCATTTACCCCAACTTGCTATTCATTTAACTGAACTCGCTATTCATTTACCCAAACCCGGTATTGATTTACTCATTAACTCATTATTCGGGAAGGTACAGATTACAATGGCTTTAGCTGTGTGCTCTTTTCGAAGTGGATAAGTAAATGTGCTAAATGCGTTGCTGTATAAATAGCCATGCAAAAGCTCCATTACGTTATGTTTTTGGTTGACACGCATGGTTTCTTAAAAGCAGAATATTGCTATCAGGCATGCATACACAAATCAAACATGTAAGTGGTCTTTGCTAATCGGAAATGCAACGCATACTGATAAAGAATGACTTAACCATATTGACTGGAATCGTAGCAGCATTTTTAGATTGTTGTCAAAATCTTTATCAAAATTGTCCATGAGAAGGCTTTTTGTTTGAAAACCAAATAGTGCAGTAACATTCGGCAAAGTACATGTACGTTTCATAAACTTACATTATTTATGATTTGAATTAGACCGAGAATATCGAACAGTTTGGCGTGGAGGGGGTACAAAAACAGAGACAAGTGGTGGTTGCACATTTTTCTTTCCAATCAGAGACCCTTTCAACTCAATGTCCTTGACGGCACAGCCTCCTATAAAGGCTATGAGACTGAAGAACAACGAGACGAACTCCACCAAAGCCACAATCGACACTCCCAACCACAGACCAAGTTGTCCCCCTAGAAAACGTAACGAAGCTGGCTTCAAACAGTTTATAGTCACTTTACCCAGATCAGAAAGTAAGGCTGTGAAGGGGTAAGCAGGCTCCTCAACAAAGTGTTGGTAATCGAGTCTCTCAAAGAAAACCTCAAGTTGCAGAATATTCCTGCTTGCAAATTCTTTGCAATCTTCTTCATTCGTGCAGTAGCGAGTCCTCTTGGCCAGTGTTTTTAGGAAAGGCTTGGAAGGAAAGAGAGACTGGGATATGGTTGTCTTGTAGCTGATCTCTCTGCATGGTTGGTAGCAACCACAAGATTTTGGGGTCACTGCACCACTTCTCAAAAGTGATTCTCGTGTAGTGAACATGCACGCAGTTTGGTCATTGCCTTTGCATAAAGTTCCACCAGTAGGGAATGGATAGCTAAAAGAGATTCCATTATATTCAAGTCAAAATCGCTGCAATGCGTATACAAATCATCATAGCAGTTGCATTGCTCTTTTATCCTTGTCTGCAGACAACTGTCCAGACATCCTTTGACAGTATAGCTGCCTGGGTAGAAGTATGGTATGTCCAAGCCATTCAAATCGTCTGTGCATTCGCTGTGAGGTTGACCAATCCTTAGATGACGCATCTCCGACACAGCTATCGAAGTGCGAGTGCCTACCATTGCATCATGACCAGAGATTTCTGCAAAACAGATTGTTATTCTGATCTGATTGGAGCGGTGCAGTACCTGGGAATGGTAATGTGTTGGGGGCATGCACCACCACAGTGACCCCAACCATTTCAGTGAATGCAGAAAATTGACTCTCATCCACAAACAACATCATAGCCATTCCAGCTGCTCGGCCAGGTTGGGTGTTGTTCAGTTGACCATTGAAATTGAACACAAAACAGCCAGGCTGGTTGTCCATCTCATCAAACATCTGTGGTCTGCAGAGATCTGTGCCAAACGAGCAGACCTGTTCATAGTAAAAGTTAGTTCTCTTGCTTTCAAGTCTGCAGGAAACCTACCAGAACCATTTCAGTGGTCTTATGAAGATATTTTGCTTGGTCAAACTCCTGGCTGAATTGGCGTCTGGCGTTTCTATTGAAAACAACGCTACTGTAGCTTTGTTCTATCTTTTTTAGCTCTTTCTCACTGCTGCTGGCTGATGGTTGAACTGGGGAACTGACTGTTGAAGACACTGACTCCCTTTGTTTGGCTGCAATGATGTACATTTCAACTGTAGGCCTGACATAGATAGATTATACTTTTATTGCTATTCTTGCAGAAGAATGACCAAACTTGGCAGAGGTTGTTCAGGGGCACAGGATTTGTATTACAAACAGTAACTGCAGGAAAGGTGAGGATGTCGAACTCGAGAGTGATTACTGTGTTTTTGGGGTATGTCAGGTACCGCTCAACCAGAAAATAAGCCTGTAGAACAAACGCTAGCGTGCCGAGCAGAAGCGCAAGCAGCCAGAAGCATCGGAACAGCCATCTTCTGTTTCGGTCACCAACGCGAAATACTCCAGAGACTGCAGAGACTTCAGAATAGTCATGTAAAATATCAGAAATTGTCATGCCTGCCAGCAAACTTCAATCAGTTAGCTAACCATTCTATTTGATGGACCTGTGTTAAAATATTCATGAACGCATCAGAGCAGTATGAATAAAGCTGTTCATTAACTGAACCATTAGTGCTGATTGCATACAACACACTACGTCCGAACAAAAGCTGAATCTGGGAGATGGACCAAGGCTAAAGTTACAGTTAAAATGCCTTCTGCGAGGTGAACCAAGTTAAACTACATACATATGCTCATATTTTATTTCCCAATGCTGCAGCAACATATGTTGTATTGCATGACAGTATGGATCAACTATTCAATCAAGTCCATATACTGTAATATTTTTTGTGCTTTTTTACTTCTGATGGCTTGTAATCGATGAAATGTGGCTTTGCTTTGAAGAAATAAAAGCCTGTAGAGGTTGAGCTTGTGGTGGATGAAGTAGTTGTAGTTGCTGGTGTTGTGGTTGGTGAGCTTGAGCTTGTGGTGGATGAAGGAGTAGTTCCTGGTGTTGTGGTTGGTGAGCTCGAGCTTGTGGTGGATGAAGGAGTAGTTCCTGGTGTTGTGGTTGGTGAGCTCGAGCTTGTGGTGGATGAAGGAGTAGTTCCTGGTGTTGTGGTTGGTGAGCTCGAGCTTGTGGTGGATGAAGGAGTAGTTCCTGGTGTTGTGGTTGGTGAGCTCGAGCTTGTGGTGGATGAAGGAGTAGTTGCTGGTGTTGTGGTTGGTGAGGTCCAGCTTGTGGTGGATGAAGTAGTTGCTGGTGTTGTGGTTGGTGAGGTCCAGCTTGTGGTGGATGAAGGAGTAGTTGCTGGTGTTGTGGTTGGTGAGGTCCAGCTTGTGGTGGATGAAGTAGTTGCTGGTGTTGTGGTTGGTGAGGTCCAGCTTGTGGTGGATGAAGGAGTAGTTGCTGGTGTTGTGGTTGGTGAGGTCCAGCTTGTGGTGGATGAAGTAGTTGCTGGTGTTGTGGTTGGTGAGGTCCAGCTTGTGGTGGATGAAGCAGTACTGGATGTAGTTCAGCCAGTCAAAGTGGTTACAGTGGAGGTTGTAGAGGTTGATGGAGTTGAGCCTGTAGTGGTTGTGCTGGGTGCGGTGGATGTAGTTGTGCCCTTTGAGGTTCCTGCAGTTACGGTGCTGCGTTTTGGTCCACTAGGCGTTGTAGCCGGCAATGGAGGGATGCAATCTGGCATTGCATTCAGAATATCTTTGATGCGTTGGGCAATCTTGTAGGAGTCATCGAAGCACACGACTTGGTTGCTTTCACCACCAGTGATGTTGACCAAGGTGTCTTTGACTATTTCAAACCTGGGGAACTTTGAGCTGTGGCAGGTGTCATAGGGATTCGGCTGGCGGGCCGCGTTAGGAGGAACGGCCACCGCAAACACTGTCAAGCCATCAACTTTGCTGCGCATTTGAGCAGCTTCTGCTAAAGGATCAGGCCAGTCTCGTTGATTTTGACTTTGCGGGAGGGTTGTGTCTTGGCTGAAAGGTATGTAGGTCATCTCAACGCAAACATTGTCAAGGGAAACTGTGAACATACAATCCCTGGGCAAAAACCACTAGAAACTTTGGTGTTTTGCTTCGGGCGCCACATTGGTCTGCGCTGGAGAGAGCATTCTGAGCAATTCGCAAGCCCCTAAATAAATTACAAAATTCAGTTCAGTTCAGTTCAGAATGGATGTTTCGGTCTAGACAATTCGCTGCCGCCAACTAGCCACCGGACAACTTGTGTCCAGTGGCGAGTTGTCCAGCAGCGAGGAGGTTGTGGCGAATTGTCCAGTTCCCAGATGTTTCACCCACCAGCCAAGATCTGACAGACCAGCGATGAATTCCCACTGTCCCTTGAGGTGTTCAATTGTTGATGCAACTTCGATTATGTCTCCGCCCTCAGTAAAATTCAAATGCAAGGCTGTTCGTTGAGGGTAGGAGAAGGTGACGATGCCAACATGGGTTTTGGCTGCATCGGGACCAAGGCCCAGATTTTCAGCTATGTGCAAGACTCGGTCAAATGACTAAAATCGGATATAACCTGAACTTGTGACTTTCAGTTCAGTTCAGAATAGTTTCTTACCGCATTCACGCCAGCTCTTGTTATCAGCTCAGAAGTTTCCACCAGGAACAGCACATCGCCAGGACAAGCTAAACATAGTTGGGACTAAAAATGAGGTACAATGTAAGTCTCATATGAACTGAGCATACGTCGACAATTATCGCTGATCAAGGTTTGCAAAGTTGACCCCAGGGCAGATGTCTGACCAGATGAGAAAACGTTTTGCATTCCACCGCTGATGTCAGCCAAATGCTGCAAGTTTGCACCGTCTTGGCCTTCCACAGGCACAGAATAAATCGTCGTTTTGTGGGCTGCACGTATTTCTGCCGCTATCGGGGCTGGGTCTGCGCCAAAATAGCTAGAATTGGCGATTTGTAAGAGAAACTTATCACTGTCATTGTGGTTTACTTTCCGTCAGAGAAGAATACAACAGCTGAAGGAAAGAAGTCATTTCTGAAGCCATGGTTAGGATCAAAGATGTAGTCTCTTGCCAACTCGAAAGCTCTAACAATGCAAAATCCTGTTTTTGTGTGCAAATGAAGTGGAAAGTGTATTCATACTTGAAGGTATAAGTGAGGCCGTTGCGCCGGTGAAGGTTGCCGATCTTGGTCTGGTAATCTGCCACATTTCGAATGTCTCCAAACGCAAATTCAACGTAAGCTTCTTCGGCAAAGCCTATTACGGCCATTCGGATGTCTCGTTGGTTGATATATTGAGAACCCAGCATTTCCGCTACTTTTAACAGTAGCACTTTTGTCTAAATAATTCTAAATTATATTTTCAACAGTGCGTTATTTGCTTACCAGAGAGTGCCTGGAGGTTTACCCACCTTCTAACCTGTGCTCCATGTACACCAGAACCCCACCCACTCCACATGAAGCAGACTTTTCCTCCCGGCCCCAGTGTTGTGAACTTTTTATCTAGGTAACTAGGTACTGTATATCTGCTATTACCAAGTTATTTTTCGGGAAAAGTACATAGTATTACTTTAATCTAGCTGCGTACTCTAGTTAACCTAGTTTTACTTTACCTAGCTTGAAATCCAAAGAACTAGATACTTCTAGGCAAAACAAGTTTACCTAGTTTGATATTTTCAGTTTTACTTGTCTTTTTCAGTCAGAAAAGATTCAATTTTCCTGCTTTCGCAAAATTACGCTGTTGCAGGCAATGGATTTCTGACTCATTTGATCACAAAGAACACAAACGATTCTTGAAATGTGACAATTTTCGATAATTTAACTGTACTAACTTCAGCATTGTTTTTTAACAGAAAAACAATGTTTTGACTTGATTTGGAGCGGTTTAGGTTTACCTATATTACCTACTTTTCTGGGATTTTACCTAGTAATACTTTACCTAGGTAGTTTCTTAGCTGAGAACTTTATCTAGTATTATTTTACCTGTTTTATTAGGTGATGACCATGCCTAGTGTTAATTTACCTAATTTCCAATTTTCAAAATACACCACACTACACTGCCCGGCCCCACCCACAGAAATGGCCGCTAGCTCCTAACTTGGTAGACCCACGCCTAAACGTCCGGATTTTGACTAACCCAACCAATATTTAAAGTCCATGCATGCTTACATCAGCGAATCCTTGTCCCGTTAAACTTTGTGACTCATCCACAATGAACAAAAGGTCCAGGAAATGACATTGACTGGCTAAAGTATACAATTTTATACATTAGTCCTTTTTAAATCTATCCTTACTACTTGGAGCAGGTGGTGTGGTCGTAAACCCGAACCGATCATAACTTGAGCCATAATCGTAATCAAATGGTGCCCAATTGGGACCTGGCGGCTTGCAAAAGACAGGTGCTGCAAATGCTCCAATTAATTTTTTTAACATAAAACACTTTTAGTAAACGAACCCTGAGTAATCAGAACGACAACAATTAGAAGGTGCCGCAAATCCATCATTCTTAGAAAGTTCTAATCGTCATATGACAGTCTTTGCTCATAGCGAGTTTTATAGGCACAGATGGCCTTTCCCGCTTTATTTTTGTCCTTTCGATAAATGGTTGTTTAGTGAGCAGTATTATCATGATTAGTCCGTGTGACACAAGGCACTTGCGCAATTTGAAAAATACTCGGACCGGAGCTCGCTGTATTCCTATTGATAAGACTAAAGACATACAGGTACATACGTAAGTGTGTACACACAGTATGGGAAGGCTAACTCGTTTGTGACATGAAGTTCTTAAGAAACACTAGGGGCCGTGCAAAAATGACGTCATCGATTTATGGCCATTTTTCGACCCTGCTTCCCTCTTGTCATCGGTTGTCATCAACAGCGGAAAAACGATGTCACTTTTTTCTAACCCCCACCCCAATTAGCAAAAATGCCCGCATACGCATTTTCGGATAACATATTTTAGATTCTTCTTGTTATTTTCCCGTATTTAGAAACAGTTTGTTTTTAGAAGATTTTTTCGATATTTTTAAGAAATTCAAGAAAAAATTCGAAAATTCACTAATTTACCACATAAATTATGCAAAACATGCAAGCTACAATGTACTGTACGTCCATGGGTACAGGTTTTCTTTTGAAGCGCTGAGTAAATATTGAAGCTTTAAACATTATAGTGTGGACTTGAAAATAAGTCAGACGGCTTGGACTCAAGTCTAAGTCCACCCAACAACCGAGTAAGTCCAAGTCTAAGTCTAAGTCCTTCAATTTCAAGTCAGTGACTTACCTTCAAGTCCAAGTCGAAGTCGGACATACCAACAGTAATACAATACACATATACACATACACATTCGATAAACCCAAAACAACAGTGTAGAAAACATGTCTTTTTAGGTCAAATTATACCAAAATACAAAATTTTAGCCAAATCGGAGACAAAAAGTTGAAATCTGTCTGGGAAGAGTCGATTGTCAGAAAAACGGCTCTTAATAAATTATCTACCCGACCTATCTTGACCCACTGATTTAAAAAATTACTTTAGTTGTACGTAGTTTACTCTAAGAGTACTCGATATTGATATGCATACTAGCCTTAGCAGTTACCACTAGTGTTCCGACGATATCAAAACTTGTCGATATTCGATATCGATATCGATATCGATATTTTCAGCTCAGTATCGATCGATATCGATATCGATATTTATAGTACTGCAAGAAAATCTGAAAATTTGAAAGAGCAAACTGCCCTCGCTGCTTATCAGTCAAGCACTGATGCAATCAACGAACTGATATCAATTAAGTAGAGAATCACAGCCTTCTGAAGCCCTTCAATGAAAAGGTTGACCTCTCAGGTCGATGCCCCACCCTCATTAGTCATAAATAAGCTCAGACAGAATAGCGTATTTTAACTTATTTTAATGACAAATAAGCCAAAAAGCTTGACTTCAGTAAAAAAATCCTATTTTTTTGCTTACCATCCTTTCAACCACCCATCAGCCCGGCGGTACCCCCTCAGGATTTGAAAATTTGCCACCCCTCAGCCAAAATGCTAGCCCATGCCTGCTTCTGCCCTCCTGCTTCAAGTGTGCAGAGTGAGCAGCTCTTCAGTGTTGCTGCAGACATTTAAGAACCTAAGCGTTGCTGTCTAAAAGCTGAGAATGCCGAGAAATTGATGTTTCTGAGAACTATCATGCCACTGTTACGTTTTGACTATACCATCGATTTTAGTTGTCCAGGAAAAACTGGTTTTTTGCTGGTTCCAGAGAAATAAACTTGGTGTCAGTGTTGTTTTTTCCTACTTTTCCGCACACAAAAATATCGAAAATATCGATGCGAAATATCGCGATATCGATATCGATATCGATATTGGAAAAAGGGTCGATATATCGACTTTTCGATATCGATATCGATATATCGTCGGAACCCTAGTTACCACACAACAATAGAACTGAATCTTAAAATCCGGAACCTGAAGAAGACCGGAGCAAGAACAATAATTGTCTATCTCAATCTCAAGTTTACCTGTCCAGAAACCATGGACATTGATGAAACTTTACAAGGCCATACCTCTCGATCAGAGCGCAAAACTAAATACATCTAATAGGAATCATGTCGTACATTTCTTTGTCAAGTTACTTACGATGTGAATGACAGGACACTAGCAAGGAATAACTCACTCCAAAGCGGTCGGATTGAAAGGCGGCTGTCATTTTCAGAATGGGCATGACAAACTGCATTACATGAAGCAAATTACATGGTTCTGTAGCCTGTTTACGTTTGAACGAATGAATGTTTAATAACGTCCAACAGAATAACAAGCAACTCAGATCCAGGGGAGGGCGTGGCCGTTTGTCCGACGAGTGCCCTTCCCGTTTGCATTGAGTCACCTTTCCATCTGCAATTGTAAACAAAGTTCAGCCATTTTCTTCGCAAATCATTAAAATGCATGGGCATATCTTCTTCTTCTGAACTAAGCAACGTATAGCAAAAATACGGTTATTTTCGGAATCGACAGCAAAACTACATAATAAAAACTGATTTGCGGCCTGTTTCGTGCCTATGCTAATGAGCAGAGCCAATTTAAATAGGCAGCCAGACAAAGGTTTGGATGCATATCTCTCTCGAATTAGAAGGTTTCCAGTCAAACCGATTTCAAATTCGTTATGGGCGCGTTAAAATGACACCCGGCTAACTAAATTTTAGTTCCCTTTTGATTCTGAGCAAAAATTTTTTCTTCGACTGCCTTGAAATCGCAAAACGCAAAACGTGAGCCTTATCTTTGATCCGAAATATGTTAATTTTGTTTGGCCTTTAGCCTACATCTTTGTTTAAAATATTGTATTGTTGGGGCATAAATGGCAGAAGTTATAACGATTTTTCGGAGAAATCGAAAAAATACACATTTTTCAGTATCGGTACGGTGTACCGAATCAACATTAACTATGAATGAGCAGGAAAAAGGATTGTTGTCTACATTACATTCCTTTAATGGGAATACGCTATTTGTACATATACAGATGTCAAGTCACTGCGAAACTATTTTTTAAGTGACCGAAAGTTGGCGACGTCGTGGAATCCAGTTACTCGAAAAACAGCTGGCGCTTAAAAACTGGTGCGTTCGATTTTCTTTTTGCACACGGCGTCCAAATTAAAATGTTGCATTTTAAAACCATAATATGGGGCGGTTCCTTTTTAGTTGTGTGCGGTGCGGAGCTCCAGGCAGTTATTCTACTTCCGATATCCGCACCTCTGGGTCGTGCTTCTCACGGATATGCAATTGTGTAAGTTTATACCGACTTTAGAATCTTTAGAATCTGTTTAGTTCTTCCTCTGTTCGGTTCTAACTTCAGTCATTCATTTTTCAGAAGTGTAGTGCTTTCTTAAATTTGTTCTCTATAATATCCTCTAATAAGCAGTCCTTCCTAATTAGTTCTCTATCGTATAAGCCGTAGGATATTCCCCAGTCTGGGGTGTGGTCCGCCGGTCTAGTCTGCCTGTTTGTTGCATTACACGTGTGTTGCTAAGTGCTTGTGTGTATAGGCAGTAGGAATGATGTTCGAAATGAATTGCTTTCAACTGCGGGCTGGTGCGCTCTTCAAAGCGAAAGATCAAAAAAGAACTGCCCGAAATCCAGTTGTATACGTTAAACATCTTCGCTGCGCTCTTCCTCCCCGCGCGCGTCCCTATCACTAAGACAATGGTAGTTTCGGTTCATTTCACTCGAACTGTGATGCTGTTCAGGATTTCTATTTTACCAGATCAACCATAAACCCTTTGCAGTACGTATAAAGCAAAAAATGAAGGTAAACGTATCGGAAAGCCGTTTCAGACATATAGGAATGCTGCTTCAAACCCTTAGAAACGCGTTTTCAACCAGTTGCATACTAAAAATTTGTTGCTGTTGTTTTAGATGTTTAGGGAATACATGCAGTTGAAATGGTTCAAAAAATAACTTTCAGTATACCAGCTTACCGCACTAAACCAAGACAATCTGAAAACAAATTATCGGAACGCCAGACCGTAATACGTTTCAGAAACTGAGGAACATATCGAAAAGCCAGAAAAAGTTTCATTTTTTAAATACCAGCTTTAAGGGTCTAGTTTAGGTGTATGTCTGGCATCGTCGTGTAGCATAGTGGTTAGTGCGTTGGACCGGAAATCCAAAGGTGCTGGGTTCGATCCCCAGCTACGCTCTTGCACTTGCCCAACTTTTTCACCTTTCTTTCCATTAAGGACTCGATGCTTTGTAGTATCTACAAGCTTTCGGTAGTTTTCCTTCCTTAGCCATACTTGTGCGATTGTTTTAAGTCAATGCGTCTGGCAATAAGCAGCTTTTGGCCGCGTCCCACAAAACGCTGTCTCCCTCTCGTAACTTTGCTTCTACTGCTGTATGCAGTTCTTCTGACTCTGTTGCACTACAAGTCGCCGAAACAGTCGGGTGCAGAGTGGCTGACTGACAAATCTATCGCCTCTCTGATCGAAGCTAACATCACAGCATCGGACGAGCAACTATTGACTGTTTCTTTGTTGTCATGTCCGGCTAAATATGGCAGGGTGGGAATTTTGGTGGCAGTGGTAACGGAGTCTTTGAGAAACTTCTACCACGTGGCTCAGAACACGGTCTGGTGCTATCTCCAGTCCCATCCCTACCCGCTCAGACTAGTTGATCTGAATCTAGACGAGAAAGTCAAGAAATATTGCAGTCACACTCAGGTAGATACTGTCATTCTGTCAGATTGCCCAAAATTTTGTACATACTGCACTTACATTGCTTTCTTTTCAGGTTTGGTTCCAGAAACATTGCGCAGCGGCGCTGTATTTGCAAGAGTTCGACTGACTGTTGGTGCTGGACGCTGACACGGGAGTGGTCAATCCCAATCACTGCATCGAAGACTACATTGACGATAGTGTCGACTTGATTTTCTACGAGCGATTCTTCAACTGGGAACTGGCCTCTGGCAACTACCTCGCCAAGAACACTGCATTCGCTCGACGCTTTCTTATGCAATGGGCTGACTACGAGTACGAACTGCCCACCAGCTGGCACGGCAACGATAACGGTGTTTTACAGGTACTCTACATACAGTATACATACACCAATATACCCCTGGTCTACCCATGCATGCATTCAACAGGTTCAGCCGAAATTTGAGGGGAGGGTTTGGATACTAAGAAACGCAATTTTGGGCAAAAGTCTATTGGACTCAAAGACAGGCAAAAAGTCTCTGAAATTGGAAAAAATGCTGAAAAAACTACTTACAGGCAGTGTGGTGCATTTTGAAAATTTGAAACTAGGTAAAGTAATACTAAGTAAAGTTGTCACCTAAAAAACTAGGTAAAGTAATATTAGGTAAAGTTCTCAGCTAAGAAACTAGGTAAAGTAATACTAGGTAAAGCCCAGAAAAACTAGGTAATACTAGGTAAACCTAAAACGCTCGAAATCAAGTCAAAATATTATTTTTGGTTCAATAGAACAATGATGAAGTTAGTGGAATTAAAATTTACGAAATTTGACACATTTCAAGTAAATATTTTTATTTTATTGATCAAATAAGTCAGAAATTCATTCTCTGGACCACTGTAATTGTGGGAAAGCCGGAAATTTGAAGGTTTGCTGACTGAAAAAGCAACGTAAAACTGAAAATATCAAACTAGGTAAATTTGTTCTACCTAGAAGTACCTAATTATGTGGATTTAAAACTAGGTACAGTAAAACTAGGTAAAATAGAGTAAGCAGCAACTAGGTAAAGTAAATCTAGGTACCTTTTCTGCATATTAACTAGGTAATGCTAGGTATACCTAGTTACCTAGTTACCTAGATAAAAAGTGCACCACACTGCTTACAGGTCGGTAACGGTCGTCTCGGGGGAGGGCGTTCATGGGGTCTGCTGGTGGTAGACCCCCTGTTACATGTACCAATGTATGGGCCAACCAATGTACTGTACCTGATCGAAAAATATTTCTTGACACTACCCTTTCAATTCAATTTCTTCTCTCTCTCTCTCTTACTCAGATCCACATGCTGCGCACGCTGCTGCCGAACGCGCAACTGGAGCAGCAGATGTGTGAGCGAGTGTGGCTGAACGGAACTGGCTACGACAGCTACATGCGCTATGTGATGTGTGTCAAAGTGGCTCTGGGTGCCCGACGACTCTGGCCCAAGGTCAAAATATTTCGTCGCGCTCATCTCATGCCTGGGTCTGGGACTCTCATTTGACCTCCGATCAGTGGTGTTCGCTCAGCTTCATGTACCACGGCTGGAAGATGAACTATGTTGCCGCCTCCGAGTGGCCGTCACCGTTCACAGTATGCTTCCGATTTTTAGTTCTGGCCAAAAAAGACCGCCTTATCTAGGTATTTTCGAGTTTTCCGAATATCTTCAACTAGTCACCATTCCATTAATTTTCAACTGAATGAAAAGATTTTTGGCTTCATTACTATTATTTGGTTAGAGTTTTATTTGGCCAAACCCTGGCCTTCTAGCCGAAATGAACTGACATGAATTTTCGGACCTGAATTTTAACCATAAATCTCACGAACCCTTCATTCTGAAAACACCAGCTTTCTAGCTCCACCGGTTAAAATCAGTCGAATTTTGCTTTCAGTCAAGGTGAAAAATTAGTATTAGCAAAAATGAGAGTGGTGCCCTTTAAACATAAAGAAAAGTAGTACAGCTTTGTGGCTAGGTGTTCACTGTATTGGAGAAACCTTAGGGTTAACATGTAAAGATAGATTAACATGCACAATTTGGCATGGGATACATCCGATGAAGGAAGGGTTGATGAGTTATTTCTGTTCAAATTTAACTTTTGAAAATTCGGGTCAGTTCATTTCAGCTAAGGCCCAGCGCTACAAAAGGCTGGCATTTTGCCAAACCGAACTCTTAACCAACAATAATAATCTTTTCATTCGGTTGAAAGTTTACGAAATGACGACCATTTGAAGATATTCAGAAAACTCGAAGAAAGGCCAGCCCTGTATTTATATTTATGCTGCCAAATTATCTATCTATCAGCTCTAACATAATACATTAACGTTGAGTCTAGCCTTCACCGACTTCTGCCGAATTGTGTTTGTGTAGATTAGTTTTTTCGCAGCGTCTCATGAATGAAACGGATTGCCAAGCAGGGGTTGCGTGGCCGTGGCGACCTGAGAAAAGAAAGCCGTGCAGGACGCTGCAAGCCATGTTGAAGAGTTCCGAAAGAGCTTGGGCAGATGCCTTTCCTATAATTTCTGATCGACTCCCGTTTCTGGACGAAATTGACATCGGCGATTGTTGGCCAAATTGTGAACACTGATTGTTTGATCTACCAATATAAACAGTGTTGGCTGTAGAAAAGACCGTGTCAGAACTGAATGAAAGAGTGAATTTCTGTAGTACGTACGTGTATAGTGAATGAATTAGGTGTGACTATCTTTTTGTGTTTAGAATAGAAGATAAACTTCCCGACCCACTCATCGAATTTTAACAGCGCGAAGCGCCATAACTGCCTCATCCTCGTTCGATTACCAAATACACATATTTAATTATCTATGTTTGTCAAACGTAAGCTTCTAGGAAGCGCCCGCTGTTTCATTACACCGGTTATCGGATTATCTAATCGAACGCTGTACATATTTTCCTATTTAGAAAATAGCTGATTTTTGTCCGGCGTCGCGTGATGACAAATCACTTTAATCCTTGACTGTAATTTACATAGAACCGACAGGTTCATTTTGTAAACGGACGTTTGTCTTTGCGTTGAATGTTTGAAACGTCGCTAAGCGAAGTGATGTATTCTAGCGCTTTCCAGTTCGATCTTCAATAACTTGCAAAACTATACAGTACGTACACCCTACCCCTTAAACCGTGAATCGAAATAGTGAGCGAGCAATTGTTGCAACCTGCGGCAGAAGGCGTTGTTTTAAAACCAACCGAACGAAAAACTAGCAACTGGTTTTAACTACCGTATTACAAAAACAACCTGCGTAGTAAAATCAAGTTCAGATGTTTTCGTTACGTTCTGTTTGACTGTTTTTCCTCTACGACCCGAGTATTGATTGACGGATTTTGTTTCATTCCTACTTTTCGTATTGTCCTTCGCTTCCTTCCAGGTGTTCCTGTTTTCCAACTACCTACAGTATTAGCTGCGTCTCTGCGTGCGTCTAAAAACATTGACGGCGAGAACTAAAGTCAGTACGTACGTACGTATAGATAAAAAATGTTTCGAACTTCAATTCAAACGGTTTGTTCTCGGTCGATTCTTGATTTATTTTGCTCAAATTTTCAGCAACAATTAAAAAAGCAACTGGCTAATTTGAATTGGCAAATATCTGGGTAAGTAAGAGTAAGTATTGCGAAAAATAACGAAACATATGGGTAAGCACGTACTACTAAACCGGTGTACCCAAGTATCGGTATTTTTGGTATACTTTTAAAACAGTATGCAAAACTCCCATCCAGGCAAAAAAATGAGGCCAAGAAAGCCGACCTCATACATAACTTTATTAGCTATGCTATTTATAAAAGCATGGACTACAAAGTTCAAGTAGAGAAAACGAAAATCCTTACTCAAACGCAGTACGATCACAATGCTAAACACCATTGTTAAAAAATGCAGTAGCGAACAGAATTATAAATCTGCATTTTAGTTCTACATGCATTAGTTTTGATATGTTGTAGCACAGTTGGTGATTATGCAGAGCAACCGACTGCTTTCACGCTGCAAAACCACCATTGGAGTGCTGATTGGTGTGGCCGCTCTACTCTCAGCAGTCAACTTCAGCTTTGTATCCAACATCAACCCCCAACGGTCTGCTTATTTAACTTATTTAAAGGAGATCGTCGCTCTGAACATAACTCAGATTCAGCACAGTAAGTTTTGCCTGTTTTGCGCGTTTCTTCGACGCACACCGATTGCGTAGTTTTAAATGCCTGAATGGCAGCCGATTAGAGACCCAGTCTCTGAGCGAAACCTGGCATTGATGGCCCTACAGCCCTGATATTCCAGATAACAGTCAGGACTGTGGTTTGATAACGGCAGTTATGCTGGGCAGATTGGGAAGTCAAACCCACATTTATGCTTCATTGTACGGACTAGCTAAGGCTAACAACAAGAAACCGTTCATTTCTTCAAGTGGATCTGAAACGCTCAGAAAAAGCTTTGCATCTCTGAGCATTCCTGTGATTGAGTGGAACTTCCAAAAACTCCCCTTCACACAACACAGTCCGAAGGGGTATTCGGTGTTCACACCAGAACTTATGAAACTGCCGTGCAATCAAAACGTAATCATAACCATGGAACCCCACAGCTACAAGTACTTTCAACATGTGCGTAGCGAAATCAGAGAGGAGCTGAAATTCAGTCGGCAAGTGCTTGAGCCATGTCGGAAGGTATGCAAGAATAAATCGAATGTCACTTGAACCTCTCTATCTAAACGCTGTTCAGGTCATTCAGAGTGTAACAGGAGGAAAAGAAAACTGTTTGCTAATCGGTGCCCATCTGAGACGAGGCGACTTTGCCAATCCAGACAAAACAGACTTTGGTCATCAGCCAGCCAGAAAATCGTTAATCCAGGAGGGAATTGACTTCTTCAAGTGCCGGTAATGATTCTGTGCAGTTTATTCACAAATACAACTGACACAAAACTGATTATTCAGTCTTTCTGCCAAATGTCTGCGTTTTCTCATCATGGGCAACGACTACAAATGGAACTTGGCCAACTCCCCAGTCTCTCCTGAAGTTGTCGTGATGGAGCCAAAATCTCCAGAGGTGGACTTTTGCGTTTTGGCGCACTGTAACCATTCAATCGTTTCAACTGGAACTTTTGGTATTATGTCTGCTATATTGGCTAACGGAATTACAGTCTACCAGAGAGAACAGACCAGACCAAACTCTGCTCTCGCTGCTCTGACAAGGAACCAAGATTTGATTCCGGAAAACTGGATCCCTATTTGACATCTTGTTTTATAGCAAAGCTGGTCATTAGCTTGTGTTAATGAGTTTAATCCATCTGTTCCACTTTGATTTGAACGTATGATTAAGCTCTACATATTTTATTATGCTCATGCACATTCGTTTAGTGATAAAAGTCTTGTAGTGAAACGGACATATGCGCCCGTCAGCCGAAGTCCAATGTACAGAAACACAATCAAAATCGCATAGCAGCTTCTCAGTCTTTTTGGTTTCATACTGTAATCAGGCTAGTTTTATGATTTTATGTAGCAGGGCTTTTTAGTACTTTAAAAAAAGTCAGTTGAAAAATGAGCGACCTGGCGGCTTTTTGAAAACGACTTTTTAGGAGATCTTTAACTAATACAACTGAAGCGTTAATACAACAGCTCTAAAGCTGGCTTTTTATAGACCCTACTCGGTTAAACCGACTTTAGGCCAGTTTGTGAACCGGTTTAGCGAATACGGTTTCAGGCGATACGGACACGAGCTCGATACCACACTTCTCAACTCTGTTGATCGCATTCTAAGAAGTGTAAAAACATATGCCGTTTCAAAGGTTTGAATGTCTTTCTACAACTGCGTATGCACGGTCTGAGAAAGATGATCCGCCCCAAACTCAACCAAACGTCCCTACTGTTTTACCTGTTGGCAGGAATTGTTGCAGCGCTTCTTTTCGTGCTTCTGGGTTCCAGATATGCAACCAACGAGAGACATCGGATCGTGTCTAAACTTTCAATCTTTCAACTTCAGCGAAATCTTTACTCACACCAATTGGCGCAGCGACGCGGCGTGCTGGCCGGCGTTGGCGCGTTCGCGCACATCTACAATGCCTACATTCCTGAAGTGAGTTGTGCAGGCCTAGCTAGACTCGGCCATCCGGATGACGGCGGCAAATGGATCTGCAATCCGTGGAAGTTACCTCAAGACTGTATTGTCTATTCGTTGGGAGTTGGTGGGGACACGTCGTTTGAAAAAGATCTGAACCTGGTCTCACAAAATCGATGCCAGATTTTCGCATTCGACCCGGATAACAACTTTAAGAGTGCTTTCAACGGGTTTCCCAATGCGCATTTTGAGCCGTGGAAAGTGGCCGAAAAAACCGATGCAGCTAGTAGGACCTATTCAGTCAGTGACATAATGAAAAGTTTTGGCCATCAAAAAGTAGATTTCATGAAGATTGATGTGGAAGGTAACGGGCGCCGAATTCTAATTGAATGCAAAGGAAACCGTTTTAGGCTTTGAGTACGGCATCATTCCGCAGATATTCTCGCAGAATGTGAAGCCTTGCCAAATTTTCATTGAAATCCACACCGACGAAAACGCCCCACAACCGGCCAAGATGGCTTCCTTGTTGCGCGTTTTTGCTGCCAACGGTTACCTGAACTTTGCGAAAGAAATCAACGGTTATCACACCAATCTGTGCGAGTTTAGTTTTATTTATGAAACCTGTCTCAAATATTATGGTATTAGTGCAATTTTACTTAGAAACTTTCCTTCTGAAAAATAGCTGTTCTTCGAGGAGCAAAAATTATTTTTACATAACTCCACTTTCCTGCCGAACTTGAACTTGAACCCGCTGGCCCTATCACCTCGCCACTACTGTATGTAGAGGACGATAAGTTGAAGGTTCAGACTTCATAATATGTTGTGACTTCAGACTCATATTCCATTCCTTCAGTCAAACGCACAACGTTAAAATGCAACAGTGATTCTTAAAAAAGTGACCGGATAATTGTTGCCACCTGCGGCAGATGGCCTTGTTTTAAAACCAACCGAACTGACTTTGAGCAGAAAAACTAGCAACTGGTTTTAACTACCGTATTACAAAAACAACCTGCCGAGTAAAATCAAGTTCAGATGTTTTCGTTACGTTCTGTTTGACTGTTTTTCCTGTGACCTATGTAGTGCATGTGCACCAGTGGCGTATCCAGGGGGTGTAGGGTGTGTACACCCCCTTTGCGGTGGAGGTAGGAAGAAAAAGTCTGTCAAAAATATAAGAAACTAATGAATTATGTCCTAAAACTGTCTATTTTGTGCTCAGAATGCCTTCTAAATGCGTTTTTAAAGGCCAAATTTTCAAAATTTTCTCGCCCTGGTCGGGCAGAACCCAACCAGGCCATGTATAAACTACTAAAACTTGTAATTTATGATAATTTTAAGCTCGGAATGGGTTTTAAACGCGTTTTTGAAGGCTAATTTTGCTAAATTTTCTTACCCTGGTTGGGCCGCTGCCAGGCACTTTCAAAATTTTACACCCCCCTTTCCAAAATCCTGGATACGCCACTGTGTGCACCTAGTGACCTTATAATGCAGCTCTGTCTGCTCGCAAAGCTATGGCTTCCTCGTGTACTTGCGTTTCTGGCAGGATTTTCATTAACTGTACTCTTAATGAGTCTGAGAACGCACCATCAACATACTTCTAAGTTTGTTGACTTGTCACTAAGTCTGCCGAATTGGCAATCTCCGCGCGCCATGACAATCAGCTCGCAACCGCGTACGACAACTGGCGCCGGGAAAAGAAAAATTGAGGAGGTTATTCAAGAAATACAAGCACGTATGCCACAGATTCCCATTGAATCTCTTCTGCTAGCTGGAGATCAGTTTTAGGAGAGAGAATGCTGGCAAAGGAGCTGTACGAAGGCGCCACATTCTTGTGTATGATTCTGACCACAAATCAATCTGTGGAGAGACAGAATGCAGTAATTGAAACGTGGGGCAAACGATGCCAGACCTTGTTGTTCTTCATCGGCGGCAACAAAACAGAATCACTCAGACTCAACTCTTTTGCTCACAAGGTTACCTTACTGATGCAGGACACCTGGGATACAACCTGGATAAAAGGTGTAGAATTTTATTAGAGCTAGAAGTTTCTTTTGTAGGATTAGCTTTGAAAATTTTAAAGATATTCACAGCATAATTTAACAGTTTTGCGCACATCTATAGATTTCTCATATCTTTAACCAAATCAAGGGAAATCATGTCTGACATACATGTAACAGCTCCGGGCCGACCTGGGGGGAGGGGGGTAGGGGGGGGGGGTTCCTCAGGTGGGGGGTCGAGGGGGGGTTTCGCCCAGGTGGGGGGGGCCCAAATTTCTAAAAGCTCCAAAACGCCTAGAAATGCGTTTTTAGCACGTTTTTTTCAGTAAGGACGCTAAAAATCGCTATTTTAAGGTGCCAAATAGCGTTTTAAAGCTAAAAACAAGCAAAAAATGACAAAAAGAGCTTCCAAAAACACCGATTTTTCTTAAATATCAGCAGTGGAAACGCGAAATTCGGTTTCCAAAGGCTTTTCAAGTGAATTTTAGGCTAAAAATTAGTGATTTCTGACCCAGTTTGCTAATACTGGAGCCACTACTAGTACTTATATTTTTTGGTCGGGGGAGGGGTCCCTTAACCTGTCTCGGGGGGGGGGGTGAGGGGGGGGGGTTTGGCCTTTCCAGCAGGGGGGGTTAACCCCCCCCACCCCCCCTAGTACATGTATGATGTCTGAGTATGTTTGGTGTCATTCTAACTGCTAAAACTGGATTACTTGGTATAGAAATATAGTGTTACAAACCAGAAAACGATCCTAATGATAGATAAAGAATATACAAACATACAAAAATATACAAACAGTTTTGGGCAGGGATTGGTGGGGGGACGCAGTAGGGGCTTCCTGTCCGTTAGGGTACAGGATTTCGTCCAGAGAGTGTGTCCAAAACTTCAAAAAAGGTCAAAAACGTCAGACGATAATACTTCTGACATGTACACGGCTGAGATAGAGTAGGAGGGCGAATATAACTTACCGTATAGTGCTGTTTATAGTACCCGGGTACTATATATGGCACTTAGGGTTTTGCGGAAAGAAAATTGAATCCATTTATAGTACCCGGGTACTATATATGGCACCTACGAAATCTGCTCTATAAGAAACTAACAATAGTATGTGAAGTTCTTTGCCCAAATTACCGAATTGATGTAAAAAATAGGTTTATGTACATACATCAGAACCTCTATGATTGTATTATCTACTGTTTTCCTTCATACAAACAAGGTATACCACCAAAAATACTGTATTTTTCGCACGTTTTGTATTTATAACAGCTCATTTCAGAATAAAAATCTGTCTCCATTTATAGTACCCCGGGTACTATAAATGGCACTAAGTGCCGTTTATAGTACCCCGGGTACTATAAATAGGGGGGTACTATAAACAGCACTATACGGTAGTCTTTCAGTTCGCCTAGCGATCGAGTACATAAATGAGCACTACAAAGGCAGGTTCAATTGGTTTATGCGAGCTGACGACGACACCTACGTTATAATGGAGAATTTGAGACTGTTTCTAAAGTCAAAGGACCCGAATGCACCGGAGATGTACGGAGTACACTACAAGCTCTTTGGAGAGTACATAGGGACTGGTGCCGGTTTGACTGTTTCACACAGAAATTTTGAAAAACTAGTGGCCAGCCTGAATGACAGTCGGTGCTCGAAGGCAGCTACCCACAGCGACGACGTTGAAATCTCTAGCTGTCTCAAAGTTGTAAGTTCTATGTAGATTAATGTGAAAGTTTCAATAAAACCGCACGCTCCAATAGTAGCGCCCCTTTAGACAGCAGGAAAACGATCGAATAGCAGCGTTCTTCTAGCAAAGTGTTCCTATACGCACTACTATCAGCATTTTGACCATCTTTTTTGCAGGCATCGGGGGGGTACCTCTGATTATTAAGATAAACCCCTACCCTACCCTCACACCACCGACCGAAACTGTA
The DNA here is from genome assembly GCA_030248155.1 of Sabatieria punctata. Lineage (NCBI taxonomy): Eukaryota > Metazoa > Nematoda > Chromadorea > Araeolaimida > Comesomatidae > Sabatieria > Sabatieria punctata. Next base: position 34,380 of record JASANB010007428.1, on the reverse strand, counting down.
TAGCCTTTTGCCCTTTTATCCTTCTTTTTAACCTTAACACTGTTAAAATTGCGAGTTTTAGCCATGTTATCAAACAAACGGTTAAAATAATAGCTCAGCGCTACTATTAGAACGCTTACGGTAATTCTTTCTTGCTCTATGTACAGTATGTATTTAACAGCTAACTGTAGGCGGGCCTGAAAGTAGCTGACAGCAGGGACGCCAGGAACCGATTTCGCTTCTTTCCATTTAATGCAGACACAACACTCACCTACAAACTGATACCAAGTTGGGTTTGGGAATGGAGCAAGTTCAACTTAACTGACGTGAGTTTTTGCCTACCTTATTGCTCTCAATTCCCACAGACCTTAGAGAAATCTGTTAAACTGGCATCGTCTCAAGAGTTTCAGGGCTTCGAATGTTGCGCAGACGACTACATAGGATTCCATTACGTGAAGCCGGAGCAGATGAGATCAATGGAATTTATGATTTACTACGCTCATCCATTCAGTGGCAGACAGGTGTGGCAGAGACCTTAGAACCTCAGCCAGCCACAATGACCCTTTAGCAGAACCTCATCCCATATTGTACATGAATCAGGGTTACCCCACCGGCAAGGACCAAACCAACCCTCGAGATCGGGGAACTCTCCGAGACCCATAAGTCCACGTTTCCGACCCGGCCGGGAAAGGGCGTGGGGTAGGTTGTTGGTGCAGGTCCAGGGGGTTCACCCAGGGAGGGGTCCTCCTAACTTTAAATAAGCTCCAAAACGCCTGGAAATGCACGCTTATGTAATACCGGAGATTTCCGCTTATAAGACCACCATAGTTAGAAGACCATGGTCTTTAAATACAGGGTGTCTCAAAAAAATGATCACATTTCTTTTTACTGCCATTTCCGCAAATTTTGACCAAATAGGCTGAAATTTGGACCGCTGCCAAAACTCGGGCAATTTTATGTGTTAAAGTTTGGTGCACTGGGCTTGATTCATTCCGGAGAAATTAAAAAAAAAGTGAAATTTGTTAAATCAATAGTGAAAGCCGGTCACCGAAAAAATGATCACATTTCTTTTCACTGCCATTTCCGCAAATTTTGACCAAATAGGCTGAAATGTGGACCATAGGTGCCCAAACTCGGACAATTTTATGTGTTAAAATTTGGTGCACTAGGCTTGACCAATTCTCGAGAAATTTAAAAAAAAGTGAAATTTGGTAATTTCAATGCCAAAAGCCGGTCACCGAAAAAACGTTACATTACATTATCGCCTAAACTCTAACGATAGCGTTGGAGTTCATGCGTCAACTTTTTACACACGAATTACCCTGAACTTCTGCGTTTACACTCCAAATTTCATCCAATTCCGTCAAAAATTAGAAAAGATATAGGAAAAGGAAATGTTTCCATTTTTCGGTGACCGCCTTTCACTATTGAAATTACCAAATTTCACTTTTTTTTTGAAATTTCTCGGGATTGAGTCAAGCCTAGTGCACCAAACTTTAACACATAAAATTGCCCGACGTATGGTCCGAATTTCAGCCTATTTGGTCAAAATTTACGGAAATGGCAGTAAAAACAAATGTGATCATTTTTTTTGAGACACCCTGTAGGTTTTTGTTTCCAGTCATAGGACCACGGTCTTCTAATAGGTGATCAGAAAACTGGGTTCATTGACACCCATTTTCCAGTTAAAAGACCATGGTCTTAGTTAAATTGGCCAATTTTAACAGGTAAGTAAATGTTTTTAAAGTGAACAAAAGCTGTCTATCGTTAGAAAACAAGGGCATTCGAATGTAAAACATGATATTCTGGATTTTGTTTTCGGCACAATCCAGTACTTTGTTATTATTCAACACTATTTTCTTGAAAAATTTCAAAGTAACTTTTACAAATTAACCTTAAAATGGTCAGGAATTCCAGGAACAACCATCTACGTCAAGATCAATTTAATGTTTGGCCAAAAATCCGTTTTTTGAAGCGAAATAACATTTTCCAGTTATAAGACCATGGTCTTCAAATGGGCGCCAAAAAGTGACCGTAAATTTGGGCATTTTCCAGTTATAAGACCAGGTCTTGTAAGTGGAAAACTCCGGTAAGGCTGAAATCGCAACTTGAAGTAGGCAAATAACACGTAACCGATAAAATTAAGGATAAAGAGACAAAAACGGCCTCTAAAAACACATACAGTAGAGCATATACAGAATTTAGCAGAATACCAAATTCGGCTACTAAACTAAAAGGCTTTTCAAGCGGATTTCAAGCTAAAAATAGTGATTTCTGAACCAGTCTGTTAGTACTGGAGCCTCTACCGGATCTGGAAGCATTAGGGTCCGGGTTCTCTGTTTGAATGAATGTTTGAATGTTTAATACACACGTCCAACAAAATAACAAGCAACTCAGATCAAGGGGAGGGCGTGGCCGTTTGTCCGACGAGTGCCCTTCCTCGCAAGTACTCAGAAAAATCTAACTGCTGAATTAATTTTCTGAAGCGCGAAACCGTGGCTGCATTAACTATTTCGGCTGGCAAACTATTCCATAGGGGAACAACCCGATTTGAAAAGAAAAACTTCCTTATGTTTAGTCTTGACCGTTGAACAAATAATTTACGGTTGTGACCACGAGTGCTTTGTACATTAGCATACTCAAATAACAGTTGCCTTGGCAGTTCCACAAGTCCCTCGAGAATCTTGTAGACCATAACCAGATCGCGGATCAAACGACGTTCTTCCAATGACTGAAGGTTTAAGAGTACTTGCCAAAAAAAGTCAGGCAAGCTCCCTTATGGGGGCGGACGATGGAATTTTTTGACCCCCCATTTTTATTGGTTCATTTGAATTGCCCTATTATGAAACCCCCACAGCCGCGTCGGTTTCGCTCTGGCCGCACTCAAACTGGAGTAATGGTTTGAAGAAGGGTGCTGCGCTGGATCTCGCAGATTTGGCTCCTCCATGCTCTTTCAACTGCTGTCAAATTGGCAGCTTTCGAGATAGCACCTTGAAATTGGACACACTTATACAGATTTTCCCGCTCTTTCAAACGCAATAGAGAACAACTGAATATGATAAAAACTGCCAGATTCAGACGCGATTTATTAAAGTTTGGGGGACCCGAAATAGACGTGTCTTTCAATTGAAAGAAGTGCCTATGTGGCAACGAGCTCCAGAGCTGATATTTTCAACATAAGTTGACCATGTAAGGATGTATCAAAACTTACAGTCAAACCCACCGATTCGGCTTTGTTTGGGAGCTGTGCAGCTTTGAAGATGACCCTTTTGATCACGATTTTTAGGCATGACAAGCAAATGTAGATCAATTACTCTTTGTCGAAGGCACCTAGAGAGCTGTCACTTGCAACCCATACTAAAACGGACATGCTCTTTCAGAATATCAGCTTCATTTGCCTGTCCAGTTCTTCAGTCCCAAGTAATTTTCACATTTTCATGTGTATGCTGAATCTGACCGAATTTCCGGTACCATCTAACTAGGCTGGTCACTACTCCTGTAGTTTCTGGTTAAACAACCTGAAATTTATCCCGATTGTGCAGAATTTCGCGCTCTTTCAATTGATTCACTCGCCGCATCAATCGGATGCTCAGTTCAAATGTTATATCTGATTGTTTACAAATACGTTTTCTGCAGTGCAACCCTGGCTCGCATCATCGATTAACTTTGCTCAAAAGTGCAGGGCTTTGTCTACACTTATAGAAAGCGCCAATAGGACACCAGCTTATATAGCACGACCACAACCGCTTTACCTTTAAGTAAATTTTGTTGAATAAAATTTACATGCTGTAGTACATTTAGCGGCTCCATGCTAGCAAGAATTTATTGATAAAAGTAAGTGCACTGTAAGTGTATTATTTTGTTACATAGTATATTTCGAACGTTCAAACACTCAGTCATAACTGAGTTAAAAATAGCAGAAAAATAATATAACATGGCAATTCATTTACACAGCTTCAAGACCGAGATATGCCTAAAAAAACTCCAACCACACGAGGTTGGGTACGTTGCGCTGTATGCAAAGAAGCGTAAGAAGATCATAGCAGGAAACATACATGTAACAGGTCATCCGCCGATGGGGGGAGGGGGGTTGGGGGGGTCTGGCGCCGGGCGGGGGGGGGGGGGTCTGAGCCAACATTTTGGGTGGGGGGTAGGGCACTAAAAAACGCTCAAAAATCGAAAAAACAGCAATTTTTGGGCTAAAAATCGTCAAAAATCGCTAATTTGGGTTGAAATATAGCTAAAAAGTACTGTTTTGCAGGCGCTTTTGGCAATTTTTCGGTCTGAAATTGTAAAAAATTTGCTCAAAAATTTATTTGCCAGAAAAATCGGAGGGGGATCGGCGAAATCGTCTCCGGGGGGGGGGGTCCCATCCGGGGCGGTCTGGCCTAAGTCGGGTGGGGGCAGACCCCCCAGACACACCCCTGTTACATGTATGGCAGGAAAGGCTTTTGTTTAATTCTTTGTCGCATTTTCTTGCCCAGTTTTGCCCATACAAAGTTTTACTGAAGTTTGCTTCTACTTACAAAAGCAGATTTTAGCACTGCGCTTTATGAGAGTACTTAGCAACGTTTGACTCAAAGAGTAACGACAATGGCCTGACTTACCACCTCCAGTCATTACTGTGCCAGTTCTACCACCGCCGTAACACATGTCTTAATCGATGGCAATTTATAGCTAACTGCAGCTTCTTGTGCAGTTTAAGCATCAAGGGCGCTAGGCGTAACCAGCTCTAGCAAAAAGTCACCAGAAAACATGGGCCAAAATCCTGCATTGCTTAGGCTTGCATATTGCGCACGTTATAGGTGTACGAGATCTATTGAGCTTCTCTGTAAGAGTAGACAAAGCCTTGCACTTTTGAGCAAAGTTAATCGATGATGCGAGCCACGGTTGCACTGCAGAAAATGTATTTGTAAACAATCCGATATAACATTTGAACTGAGCATCCGATTGATGCGGCGAGTGAATCATTTGAAAGAGCGGGAAATTCTGCACAATCGGGATAAATTTCAGGTTGATTAACCAGAAACTACACGAGTAGTGACCAGCCTAGTTAGATGGTGCCGGAAACTCGGTCAGATTCAGCATACACATGAAAATGTGAAAATTACTTGGGACTGAAGAACTGGACTGGCAAATGAAGCTGATATTCTGAAAGAACATGTCTGTTTTAGTATAGGTTGCAAGTGACAGCTCTCTAGGTGCCTTCGACAAAGAGTAATTGATCTACGTACATTTGCTTGTCATGCCTAAAAATCGTGATCAAAAGGGTCATCTTCAAAGCTGCACAGCTCCCAAACAAAGCCGAATCGGTGGGTTTGCCTGTAAGTTTTGATACATCCTTACATGGCAAATTCATACCTAAATCGGCTATGACCTACATATACCAATCTCCGCTCTACTGCCCCTCCAGGGAAATTGCTTGTTTTCTGATTGGAACGCCTTTGTTGGCACTGCATAACTGATGTGAGCACCACCTGTTCAATCTGTTTCCATGCCCCAGTAGTACTGCAGCAGGAGAAGCCAAGGCCAGGTCGTACGACCTACCGCCCCTCAGCTACAGCATTTTAGCCAGAGTAAAAAATGGTAAGCTTATTCGTGTTTCTGCTGCTGTATTACTGTAGCTGTTTGTTAATTTACTTTGTTTTCACACTGCTTGCTACATATACTGGTTTTCAGAAGTCTGCGGCGCCCTTGTTGCTTGCTCACTGGGCAGCTGTGGCTGAGTCGCAGGTTGTAATAAAGGAGGTCAATAGCGTCGTGCGAGGCAAGAGAGCTGAATTCATCGAGTTGAAATACACAGAAGCTTGTCTGTCCATTCTTTGAAATTACAGTCCTAACAATGATTCCTAACGCTTTCTAGCGCCTTCTTGAGTCTTTTAGAACAGAAATACCCATCTTACATAGATATAAATCATGAAACAGGCATGAAACAGTGCCTGATGGGCCCGTCAATAAACGCTATATGCAAATTTTCTTACAGCAGTTGGCCTTTTTGTTTAAAATTGGCAAATTTGGTCTTTTCTGTTGTTTTTCTAAGAGTTTTCAGTTAGTCTGGCCTATAATACATTGCAAAAGTTGATTTTTAACTGAAAAATGACATAAATTAGCTATTTTTAGCTTGAATTTTTTCCACGATTTATGTTTTTTCCGACCCTTTGGAAAAAACCGCTTTTTTTCGGAAAAAAACAGAAAAAAAACACACCTCACATCCCTGCAAGATCGATCACCCGACACCTGGTCTGGTCGAGAGAACAGCTGTTATGGCCCAAACGCAGTTTTGGAATTGGTTGAGACAACTGCTAAGGAGCAACCTGAAGATCTGGATTCCGAGTCAGATGTGTTTGAGGAACGTGTCCGACGCACAATGTTCACTCAGATGAGGCAAAGGGCTAGGGAGTTGCACAACGACTTGGTGGACGCTGATCTAGAGCTGTCAGACCTCCTGTGTGAGCAGTATTGTGACTGTCTCTATGGGCCTAACATGAAAACACATGAAGCACGAGAAATGTGTGGCAGACCATGTGGCAAAGATGAAGTGGCAAATTTCTGTGGAAAAAATGTTTTGCACATTGGAGACCCTATGCCTACAGCAGAACGATACAGAGTACAGTGACTGCAACTAGTTGTGGCTATGGCCCAAAACACAGTTTTTGGGAATTGGTAGAGATGACTAATACAGAGGAACTTGAAGGTTTTTATGCTTTTTTCATCTCTACTCATAACAGGCAAGTCTTCAGACAGCTTGTGGGGTGGATTCATTGTGCTTTTCTTTGAATTTTGTACCACTCATAACAGGCAAGTCTTCGAACAGCTTGTGGGGTGGATTTATTGTGCTTATCATTGAACTCCGTCTCCTGCTCGTAACAGGCAAGTCTTTGGACAGCTTGTGGGGCGGATTCGGTAGGTCAGACAGAAATATACTTTGCAAGATGAGGTGGAACAGAAAAGGCGAGCTGAAAATAACACAAAGCAGGAAAATCTATCTAACATGACAGCCTTACAAAGACCACACGCGGTACTAATGGAGACAGCCCGCTAGCAGGTCATAGCCGATTTAGGCATCAGATCAGTTATGCAGCGCCAACAAAGGCGTTCCAATCAGAAAACAAGCAATTTCCCTGGAGGGGCAGTAGAGCGCAGATTGGTATATGTAGGTCATAGCCGATTTAGGTATGAATTTGCCGCTTGAAGTTGAACGGTCATTACTCTTGAAGGAGATGTCACACAGTAAAAAATGGGTCATTTTCGGATGTAGCGAAGAAATCTACATCTAGTAGAACAGAGCGAAAGCAATAATAACGGCTCTAATCGACGCAGTCCATTTTGAAGGTCAAAACAGAGTGAGAGCTGTAAGTGCAGATTTGCCGCGAAACTTTGAACGGCCATATCTCGGGAAGCAGACCTCCTAGAGCAAAACTGAAGTCATTTTTGGAATCAGTGGGCAAAAGTACATCCGGTGAGCTGGCTAGAAATAAAATTTTGGGCCTGGATAAAAAAATGATTTTTTTGCGCACCACCAAAATTGCACTTTTTTGTAGTAGTGATTTTCAACTGGCCATAACTCGCGAACGGGAGGCCGTAGCGAAAAAATGAAGTTAGTTTTGAACTCAGCAGGCTAAAATAGGTATAGAAAACTGCCCCGCGACTCGGTTTAGACAAGCCATCAAAAGATATGCTCACCAGGGGGCATTGATTTTCGGAATTTTGGACTTGCATATCTCCCGATCCAGGCCGAGGCTAGCCAAACGGAGCTCAGATTCGTAATCAGCTCATCAAACTGCATCAGACAGACTACTTTAAAATTAATTTGCAGCAAAAAAATGTTTTCCGGAAACCTTTGAGGGGGCCAACCCCCCCCGCAACACCCCTTGGATTTTGACCAATTTGTGTGGATTATGTTTGGCCAGTTATGAGCTAACTTTGAAGAAAGTTCCAGGTGGCCCAAGCTTCTGTGGCCGGAGTTATGGGCGAATATTTGCAAAAAATGGAGGGTGAATTTTCGCAATTTTTACTACATTTCGGAAAATAACTCGCTAACCAGGTACGATACGGAAAAAGTTGAGTAGGGGATTTAAAGTATTTTGAAATAGCTATCGATTGGTGTCCATGCGAAAGCTGTCCGTTTAGAAATGCGCAAACGGCACACGTTTAAATTTGGGTCGTTAGAGGTCCAAAAATTGGCCAAAAAACGGCTGGCGAGCCAAATTTGAGGGGGTGTAGCTCCGGTTCTAGGGGGGGGGGTGTTTTTCTTCTAATATGCGCCGAAGGTCATCGTTCGTGGTCTAGTTTATGCTCATAAAATTTTAGCCGGATCGGTGAGATGAACCCCCTTGCCCCCTCTCTTCGTCACCTAAGCTGACTTTCTCGCGAAATGCATGTTAGACCCTCAGACGCTCATAATAAGAAAGATTTTGCATACCTGACAATCGACGAGTAAACAGACGCTGAACTCTTTCTATTAAATCTATATCTTTGAGCAAATTTGGATTCCAGACTTCAGTTGCGTAGTCCAGCTTTGGTCTCACAGACGTTTTATACAATTTTAAACATACATGTAGTTGGGGGGGGAATGGGGGGGTATTTCCCCCAGGCCCGATTTTCGGAGAAAATTCCCCCCCAGCCGGATTCTGGGGGCGAATTTTTTGAAACCCTATTTTGGGTTTGTAAACCTGCAAACAGGGTTCCAGAAGCCCTGATTAGGGTTTCAGAAACCCAACTTGGGTTCCGGAGCCCTAGTTTGGGTTTCAAAAACCCTAAATAGGGTTCCGAAACCCTGTTTTGGGTTACTGAAACCCTAAATAGGGTTCCAGAACCCTAATTTAGATTACTGAAACCCTAATTTGGGTTTCTGAAACCCTAAATAGGGTTCCGGAACCCTAATTTGGGTTACTGAAACCCTAATTTCGGTTACTGAAACCTTAAATAGGGTTCCGGAACCCTAATTTGGGTTTCTGAAACCCTAAATAGGGTTCCGGAACCTTAATTTGGGTTTCTGAAACCCTAAATAGGGTTCCGGAACCCTAATTTGGGTTACTGAAACCCTAATTTCGGTTACTGAAACCCTAAATAGGGTTCCGGAACCCTAATTTGGGTTACTGAAACCCTAATTTCGGTTACTGAAACCCTAAATAGGGTTCCGGAACCCTAATTTGGGTTACTGAAACCCTAAATAGGGTTCCGGAACCCTGTTTTGGGTTTCGAAAACCCTAAATAGGGTTCCGAAACCCTGTTTTTGGGTTACTGAAACCCTAAATAGGGTTCCGGAACCCTGTTTTTGGGTTACTGAAACCCTAAATAGGGTTCCGGAACCCTAATTTGGATTACTGAAACCCTAATTTGGGTTTCTGAAACCCTAAATAGGGTTCCGGAACCCTAATTTGGGTTACTGAAACCCTAATTTGGGTTACTGAAACCCTAATTTGGGTTTCTGAAACCCTAAATAGGGTTCCGGAACCCTAATTTGGGTTACTGAAACCCTAATTTCGGTTACTGAAACCCTAATTTGGGTTTCTGGAGGGCCGAAATAGGGTTCCGGAACCCTAATTTGGGTTACTGAAACCCTAATTTCGGTTACTGAAACCCTAATTTGGGTTTCTGAAACCCTAAATAGGGTTCCGGAACCCTAATTTCGGTTACTGAAACCCTAAATAGGGTTCTAGAACCCTAATTTGGGTTTCTGGAGGCCAAAAATAGGGTTCCGGAACCCTAATTTGGCTTTAAAAATCTCTAAAGAAGGTTCCAGAAATGCATTTTAACTGTATTATGTCGAATAAAATGGGTTTTTCTGCACGTTTTAAAGCAAAATTAGCTTTTTTTGCACATTTTAAATTAAAAATTAGGTTTTTTCCACGCTTTACAGCAAAAATAGGGTTTTAAACGGAATTTTTGCACTTCAGACAGGATTTTTACCCCATTTTTAGTCCTCAAAACCCTGTTTTGAGCCCAAAAAAAGGTCGCTGAAACCCACTTTGGGACACCAAAAAAAGGTCGCTGAAACCCCCTTTGGGCATAGCCCTGAAACCCTATTTTGGATCAGAAAAATTCCCCCCCCAGCCGAAAACCCAGCTACATGTATGAGAGCACTGGACCCAGAAGACTACCCTGTGGGACACCTGACTACTGTTGCTAAGTAAATTATAATTATAATTTTAATTATATTTTTTAGAAATTTACTAATACAAGTAAATTATTTGGTAAGTAAATTATAATTAAATTAAATTTCTACGAAAGCTGGTAAAGTTAATTATAATTATAATTTGTAAATTATACTTACCAAAAATAATTTACTTAATTTACTTAAAATATACTTAATTTACTTACACAAGCCTAGCTACTGCTGAACCTTTTTGGCCGGATGCAAGTGTTGCATGAGTGTGCTTTCGGTATTTATACGTACCTTTCAATGGCAAGCCACTTCTTACAGTACAATTTTCAGCCCGCCCACTGCCTTTGTCTTTGCCCTTGTTTCTCTTAATCTCCCACAAAACAAACGACTCCAATTTATCTGCTGAGCTAAGTGTGGATATTTGTTACTTTTCACCCAGTTTCGCTATGGGATAGCATATGTTCAGTCTCACAGCATTGTCTGTTGTGGATGCAAGCAGAAACTGACTGGAAAGCCTCTTGAGATTGAGGTTCACATTCTGACGAACTGTCGTTATTACTGTTGACAGACATGGGCTATCATTTCGGCTGAGGGGTACAAATTTTCAAATTCTAAGGAGCTGGCTGGAGGGTGTAGCGGCGGCTGATGGGGGGTTGAGTGGATGGTAATAAAAAAAGTCCGATTTTTTGCTAGAATTAAGGTTTTTGGCTAATTTTTCGTTTAAATAGGTTGAAATAAGCTAGTCTGAACTCATTCACACCTAACCTAGTCATACTTTTATCAAAATATTCTTCCAAAATACCCTGAAGGGGCTTGCGGTAGCCTGAGGGGCAGTAGGTCAGAGCCTGAGGCGGGTAAATCCCCTCGCCCTTCTCAGCTACCTTTGTCCATATCTGTTGTTGACTTAACTTCGTTTGGTTTTCATCCTGATAACTGTTATAGCATCCTTTTACTAACCAACTACTAATCTGAGTAGGCACTGGAGTCGGTTTTAGTACCGTTTGCTGCTCATGTACTGTTGTACGAAAAATAATAAATAAATAAATAAATCCTTCCTTAGTTGGAAGCAAAGCTGAAGGTGATAGCCGCCAAAATCAGGCCTTTTTAAATATACTTAATGTACTTAATTTAATTAAATGTGGTAAGTAAATTATAATTAAATTAAATTTCTCTCAGATATGGTAAGTAAATTATAATTTAATTATATTTCTCTGGGCATGTGGTAAGTAAATTATAATTTAATTATATTTAAAATAAATTTAGTTAGCAACAGTACACCTGACCCAACCAAACTTTCAGGAGATTGAAAATCATTATCAATACAAACATACTGCCTACGATAACTCATGTAGTGTTTTAACCAGTTAATCAAGCTTCCTGAGACCCAAAAACGCATCAACTTACTGATAAGTTTGTTGTGGGATACACTATCAAATGCCTTTGCTATATCTAAGTATATAACATCAACAGTTTCCCTTCTATCTATTGCTGCTGTCCAGTCATTCAAACTTGCTAGTAATTGCGTTACAGTAGACCTTGTTTAATCGAAAGCAAAAACATAGCGCTACATTTCCATGGAATAAAACAGTTGGAGACACGACTGTTGGGGGGTCAAATCGGTCCCGGACGGGGTTCGAAAAAATTTTTTCTCTGGAATGCAGTCGAGTAGGGTATGATTTGAAAGAGAATAATTTTCTGAATCTAAATATGCAATTCGGAAGTTCCTACGGTCATTTGGTCCCGAGTTATGACTCGAAATCTGTGAGAGGGTCAAAAAAGTGACCCTCTCAAAAATGGCCGGGAAGGTGATAAAATGTCTTTTAGGTCAAATTATACCAAAATACAAAATTTCAGCCAAATCGGAGACACAAAGTTGAGATTTGTCCGGAGGTTAAAGAGCAAAAGTCGATTCCTAGAGAAACCGGCTCTTAATGTGTAAGCACAATCGTAAAATGTAATTAAGCGCATTGATCAATTTGCCAGGTCAAGCTGCACCTCACTCTCTGAATGCTCAGTATTGAAGGAGGAATGTTGGACATCTGGCAAATTGTGTCATGTACTGTTGCAGAATCGCTTTGAAGAGAAAACTAACAGTAATTTTCGACATCAGTAGTTCTCTGCGAATCTATTGATGATTTAATTATCCATTTTCCGTCACATGATGCAGAACCAGACTCAAAATTTCATTGAAACAATCCTTCAAGCTTGAGAAGAAGTGGTCAAAGTCAGGAATTTCTATTATACAGTATAGATAAAAAAAATGTCCCATCGCTTTTTCGGCCTTCACTCAAACGTTTCGTTCTCAGTCACTTCTTTACCGATTTGGCTCAAATTTTCAGCAAAAATTAACAACATGGTTGGCTAAATATTCTGCAAGTTTAGTGCTAAAATTCCGACTCCTACTGGTTTTATGACCCGAAAACTAGGAATGAGGGTTGGTCCACGCAAATTTATTTTGTTTCGGTAATACAAGGAGTACAGTCCTGAAACTTGCAGGAATGATTGGTGTTGCTACTGGGCATAACATACTAAGCGGCCAGCCCTGTGGCTCAAAGGGCACTAAAATGGGGGGAATTTCAAAAACATGAGTGAAAATCCCACAGTTAAGAAATCTGCACCTTCTAGAATCAAAGCACTGAATCTGTTGTTAATCAACATAGATTGTAGCAGGAAGTTCGACAAATAAATGAACCTGATATTTAAGCTCTGTTCCACACCATAGTAACCATCCCTGCAGCGTTTTTTGAAAATTGAAAATCTTTAGAATCGTCATTTTGCCGGTTTTACGAAGAAAAGTCATATTTCGTCATGTTTTTGAAATTCCCCAATTTTAGTGCCCTTTGAGCTCCAGGGCTGCCTGCTTAGTATGTTATGCCCAATGGCAACACCAATCATTTCTGCAAGTTTTAGGCCTGTACTCCTTGTATTACCGAAAAAACAAAAATTTGCGTGGAACACCCTTATTCCTAGTTTTTGGGTCATGAAACCAGTATGAGTCGGAATTTTTGCACTAAACTTGCAGAATACTTAGCCAACCATACTGTTAATTTTTGCTGAAAGTTTGAGCCAAATCGGTAGAGAAGTGACTGAGAACGAAACGTTTGAGTGAAGGCCGAAAAAGCGATGGGACATTTTTTTATCTATACTGTACATTGGTAAAACGTGGTCATTGAAGGACGTTAAGCACATCAATCGATTCGTCAGGTCACGCAGCATCAGAACCCGTGCTCAGAATTTCGATTTTCGACCGTTATTAGCTCTGCACTTTCTCAAAATGTTCAGTGCAAATGGTGAAAATTAGATAACCCCATATCAGTGTAGTATACTGTACCAGCAGTGCCATAAAAAGCAAAGTAAGAGTGATTTTCGAATCCATTAGATCATTGTGCATGTTTTGGTGGCTCAACCATCCATTTTCGGCAGGTGATGCCAGGTTCTACTTTGAATTCCACAGAAAACAAGCCGAAAATCAGTGGTGAAAACCAGAAATTTCCATTATGCATGGATAAGACGTGATGGTAGAAGGAAGTGAACCACACCCATCGATTCGCCATGTCATGTTGCATCTGAAATCGCGCTCCAAATTTCGATTTTCGACCACTTAAGTCGCCAAAAATGGCACTAAACATAATGCACTGGAAGGTTTAATAGTAGGTCTGCAGAATTTCGACCGATAACTAAAGCAATAAAGCATCAGACTGAGACGAGGCCGGTAATTTTAAGATCATCAGATCAAGAGGCTTCGATTGATGTGCATCTGAACACATTTGAGCCAGCGGTTTACTTGCTATGCGCTTAGAAACATCAGCAATGAAACTTGTGAGCAAAAATGCAAGTCATGTTCGGCGCCATATTTCTTGAGTTTGGATCGACCAATTTAGGTGCTGGTGGAAACTTTTCTATTCTGCCTGTCGAGAGTTTCCATCCCTAACTTCACTGGTGCAAAAGTGATGGGTATTTTTCTAATGACCAAAAATTTTGTCTCTCTCCGTGACGAAAAACGTTCAAATTTGGCGCCAAAATTTTGGCTAGAACAAAGTTAGGCACACCACCCGGAAGCCCGTTGTCTCAGCTGCACAAAGCACGAAACCGCATCGCGATAGCTTCTGAAATGTGTGAATGACAGCTGATTAAACAGCAGTTATTAGGCATACCTATTTTACAGATACAGACCTCATCTGGAAAGAACAAGAGGGGAAACACAGTTTCGCATGAAAGACAAGCTCATTTCGTAATTTTTAGATACAAAATGGTTGGCATTACAGATTTTTGGCTAAATTACAGTTTGCATGTTCAATGAATGCATTTGTTCTCTTTAATGTGGTATGCCTAACCGTTTGTAGTCCTGTCCTAGTTTTACAAAAAAAAATTCAGAATTTGAAAAGTCTCAGTTGAGATTTCCATTCTTTGCGAGTTGAGTTTAGGGTCTCAAGCCCTATATCTCCATTCTGTAAGTGGACAGAGGAAGCTTTGATCTCAGTAAAGTACAGATTTACAGTATAAAATAAACTGCCTCAATCAAGGGATTTTATATTTTAAATTTTATATTTTAGTTTGATGAAAAATTAGCAAAAACGTGGCGACTATCCTATAAACACTGAAATCCAGTCTGTTTGACTGTTTTGGGATGTTCATTGTGTCACCTAAATTTGAACTGTTGTGCTAAAAACTCTAGATATTTATGAAGCAATGAGGTGCTTGCAGAAATTTGCAATTCGTCAAACAAACTCTTTCATTTTTCCTCAGCTCAAATAGAGACCTGCACGGGCCGGCCCGGCGGGGATTTTTAGCCGGGCCGGGCCGGGCCGCAAAAATTGTGTTTTCAAGCCGGGCCGGGCCGGTGTTTACTTGATTAAAGAAATTTGACCATTCTCATCAATGTACATACATACAATCAGCGCCCAGGTGTTTTACTGAAGAAAGGCGCCATGGATACTTCATTACGATTTCATTACACTTATCTGTTTGCGCTAGGGCGTCATTTTGTTTCTTTCGGTAAAAAGCTAAGTACGGCTACAGAAAGGATACTTTCACGACAAACAATTTGACTTTGACGACCAATTTAAGTGTGACTGGTCATGTCAATTTAAGTGTCACCAACTTATACTCTAAAATATAAGGGCTAAAACGGCATTTCTGATTTTCAACTCACTTCCAAACAGTGACATGGATTTTCGTAAACATTAAACAAACGTTTTCGTTGTTTAGCCTCTTCAACTGTTTTTCCTTACCATAAAACTTTCGTTTTTACTTTGCAATTGCTTAAAATAGCAATATTCAGCGTTTTCGAGCCATTCTAAATTTGCCAGGCCGGGCTGGGCCGAGCCTGAAAATTTTGAGATGCCAGGCCGGGCCGGGCCGGGCTACCCAGCACGAAATGTCAGCCGGGCCAGGCCGGGCCGGGCTGGAAATTTGAAAATCCGGGCCGGTCCGGGCCGCCAAAAAGGCGCAGGTCTCTAGCTCAAAACCAAAAAACGGTCCTACTAGATTTCTTTGAAATTTGTACTGTTTGGATTAATATTTTATGGATTTCTCCACGCCAAATAGGTAAAGCAAATATTTGAATCGTTTAACGTTCTTCAGAACATAAGTATACAGCAGGAAAAGTCAGCGACACCTTTGACAAAAAATATGCAAGCTAACAATATGCAAAATTTTGATATCAGGGTCAATTTGCATATGACTATTGCATATTGGAATTTTGCATGCATATAATATTGCATATGCATATATGCATTAGTGATGTAAAAAATTAATTTAATTGTAATTGAAATTCGCATAATTGACCCGTTTTTAATTTCAATTCAATTAATTTAATTTAATTGAAATTCAAAAGTTGGGCCATAATTTAATTGTAATTTAATTGAAATTCGCCTGGAATTTCAATTATATTTTCAATTATTTCCTGTGGTGAATGTAAGGAAATGTGTAAGTATTAGAGGCGCTAAGGACTTAAAATAAAAACCTATTTAGGGTTTGTCACCGCTTTATACTGACCTCACTATGTTTTGTAATATTTTATGATCTGCTTTTTATTTCGTAGTTCATAAAAGCCAAAACAGTGATTTTTGGATGTATGGTGGGTTGACTGACACCCCTTTTTGGCAAAGGTACATAGGAAGTGATGTTGCTCAAAAATGCTGGAAATCTTTAGATTAATTGTCATTGTCTGCAGAAGCGTTACAACCATGGACAGACCAAATTTTGAATTTGACTAAAGCCACTTTTTCTAACGTAAAATTTTGTATAAAATTGAATGGTGGCACTCCCAGGTCGCTCCGATCACTGGGAAGGGTGAAATTCGCGATTGCCTGAACCCTACTTTTTTCAAAAAACCGAATTTCAAAAATGACAAAAACTGGATTTGATCACAGTTCTCCACCATTTTAAGAGACAGAGACCTTGTTATACTTCATCAGAGAGCCCCGAAAATATCCTTTCTTTACAAGTCGTCAGATTTTAAATCGGCCGAAAATTAGCATAAAGCGGTGCATTTGAAAATTTGAAACAGAGCACAATTTTCAAACGGGCGCATACAGCGGGCTGCATTTTGAAATTTAATGTTTTATACATCATTCGATTCGCCTCATCGAGAGTTTTCGTGTAAAATTATTTCCAGCTTGGGACAGACACTATGAAGGGTAGAAAACTCGAAAAAACCGAAAAATACTCAAGTTTTTCCAGCTTTTTTGCATGAATTGGCTGTGTAGCTTTTGACTAGGAGAACAGATATATATATTTTGGTTATAAGTTTTGAAACAGACCACCGTGCCCGTCTATAGGCGGAATTGCAGCTCGCTAACTAAACCCGCTTAAGAATTACAAATACTTTTATAACTGTAAGTAGGGACGATTTTGGTTTTCATGAAAAAAGATGCTGATCGATGTTTTTGATTTAGTTTGTAGTGGCGGTGCATAACGTAGCAATTATGTTTGTGAAAGTCATGGGAAAAAGAAGCACCTACATTACCAAACTGTTAATTCTGTGTTGAGTATAATATGGTAAATGTCACGCGATTGGTCGGATTTGTTGTAACCGTATAATGATTTAACTTGTTCACATAGCGCATCATCTGAGTAATACTGTAGCTATGCGCCTAGCGCATATTCTTTTCACAGATTCAGTCAACCTTGAAGCTCTGCAACTGCATAGACTCACATGTCATAGTATGTGGTTAGCCAGAGCCGTCTTGTCCCATTGTTCTGGATAAGGAATCTGAAGTGCCACACAAATGCTCATCAGAGAACCCTTGGTCTCTCTTTCAAGCTCGTTATTCTTGGCCGAATGGCAGATGTCTTTGCCTGAGGCTTCAACTGGATGGGGGAGAACCAGAACTTGTTTAGCCATTTCTTCGAGGTCAGCAGCAATTGCTTCACGCTCATCAGCATCTTCTACTGCAGCAGCATCATACAAATCTTCTTCTTCAATTGCACTGAGCTTTTCCTTCCTCAACTGCTTGCTCTTTATTGTTCCCAGCCAGGCCTTTATCTTTCTTTCAGTGAGCCATTCAGACCTTTCAAACTGACCACAAGCACGCATTTTTGGGCAAGCTCAGGGATATTGATTCGGCGTGTGTCAGCACCCTGAACGTGTTTATTGAGAAACTCTATCACAGCAGCTGACTTCACAATGTGTCTCCACCCAGCCACACTCAGCGTCAGCATGTACACAACACATAACACAGAGTTTATGTTGTGAGGCACGTGAGTGAGGGCATCCACCAACACAAGCCCACAGACGCACCCCGCGTGGCTAAAGTAATCAATAATCATGATATGGGTTGGCGGCCTGTCTACAGACCAAGCGCGCAGTTCAAACCAGTGAACTTAAGGATCAAGTAGTAATCGTGGCTGCTTGTGTCTCCCACAGTTCTCACAAACGTAATTGCTATGTTATGCACCACCACTACAAGCTAAATCCAAAACATCGATCAGCACCTGTTTCATTTGAAAACCAAAATCGTCCCGTCCCTATTACAGTTACAGTTAAAGTATTTGTAATTCTTCAGCGGGTTTAGTTAGCGAGCTGAAATTCCGCCTATAGTCGGGCACGGTGGTCTGTTTCAAAACTTATAACCAAAATATAAATCATTTCTCCTAGTCAAAAGTTACACAGCCAATTCATGCAAAAAAGCTGAAAAAAACTTGAGTATTTTTCGGTTTTTGCGAGTTTTCTACCCTTCATAGTGTCTGTCCCAAGCTGGAAATAATTTTAAACGAAAGTTCTCGATGAGGCGAATCGAATGATGTATAAAACGTTAAATTTCAAAATGCAGCCCGCTGTATGCGCCCGTTTGAAAATTGTGCTCTGTTTCAAATTTTCAAATGCACCGCTTTATGCTAATTTTCGGCCGATTTAAAATCTGACGACTTGTAAAGAAAGGATATTTTCGGGGCTCTCTGATGAAGTATAACCAAGGTCTCTGTCTCTTAAAATGGTGGAGAACTGTGATCAAATCCAGTTTTTGTCATTTTTGAAATTCGGTTTTTTGAAAAAAGTAGGGTTTAGGAAATCGCGTATTGCACCCTTCCCAGTGGTCGGAGCGACCTGGGAGTGCCACCATTCAATTTTATACAAAATTTTACTTTAGAAAAAATGGCTTTAATCAAATTCAAAAATTCGTCTGTCCAAGGTTGTAACGCTTCTGCAGACAACGACAATTAAGCACTGGTATATAGTATAGCAATAATGAACTAACTGTAAATTTTCCCCAGAATGCCATTTTATGCGTTTTTAAAAGGCAGTAATTTAATATTTTCTCGCCTGGTTGGACAGCAGGCTAACCAGGTGTCTCTAAGCTTTTACATGGACATTTTTCTAAGTTCTGAGTCACTGTCACTGTCTTTTAACAGCAAAAGTACAACAATTTTCAAAAAATTGAAAAAATAATTGAAAAAAATTGCATAATTGAAATTTTCTGAGGTTCCATAATTTAATTGAAAATATAATTGTAATTGAAAATAATGGAAAACTATTTCAATTAATTTAATTTAATTTAATTGAAATTAAAAACTGAGCCCATAATTTAATTGTAATTGAATTGAAATTCAAATTCCATAATTTTACATCACTAATATGCATGCCAAAAACCATGCATATATGCATTGTTTGATATTGCATATTGCATATATGCGTCCAACCGTACTCCAAAGCCCAACTAGCCAATAACTACACCCGCGCAAAGGCAATCGCCATGGCACCTATGTGAATAACTCACACTCCCAATACCAATACTTCATTAATAATGACAAATTGATGCTTTAACTTGTACTGATTTTGGATTTTGGTTGATTGTTGGAAAAACAGCTTTGTAAAGCTAATCATAAGTTCAATTTCAAAGATTGTCAGTATTGCACATTAGAGCAAAACATACGTAAAATTTGTGCCCAAAGTTTCAAAAGACAGGTTAAGTAACCTTTTGTATACTGTCATCACAGCTCAGCTGCTGTTTTGGTTTTGTGAGGTTTTCGGTATGAGCATGTCAATCTGTCCAAAGCTGATCAAAGTTACTTTGCAGAAAGCAGAAACATCCACTGAAGCACGGATTTTCTTGTGGGCATTGGACGGACTGATTGTATGTATGCGTCAAACAAGAACTGTGAGATTTTTCTTGGCAAAGCATGCAGGCAATGCAGAAACAGTTTCGCTCTCAAACAGATGGGTTGCAGAGTGTTCAGGTTGCACTGCAGAAACTGGATAAACGTAGTGTGGTAGCATCACAAAACTGGTCAGCTAAGACAGCAGTAGACAAATAGAGCGATTCTAGGTGTTCCAAATTGCTACCTCCGATTTGTTGAGATCACATGATCATCTTTGACCCGTATTTATGACTTACTTTGTGGTGTTTCTGGCGGTGGTTGCTGTTTGTTGTAGAGAATAATTAAACAGTAGAAATAGAAAAGTTTTGTGCAGTTTATGCTTATAGATTTTCTAGACCTGAAAGGGGCCGTGCATAATAAACTGGTGTTCAAAAGTTCAAAATTTGGATCCCCACCCCTCCGAACATTTTTTACGTTTTCAGCATGACCGCCCTAAAAGCTACAAAGTTTTTCGGTGACCCGCCTAAATTAAACTTGATGCTGTCTCCATGAATGGAAAATGTACAATTTAAAATATATGTAGTATTGTATAAAAAAGTAAAAGCTAGTAAGTAAGTAGTAAAAGCTATGAAAAAGAAAATTTTTAAATTTTTAACAGTAAACTACCATTTTGGCAGTTAGAAAGATGAACTGGGTCGAGTTTTCCTTGTAATATAGTTGCAACAAAATCTTCTTAGGCACCAAAAAAACGTTGACGTTTTCAATGATACCAAACCCCACACCTGCAACGTTTTTCTGACGTTCAACCGACTACCCCAGCCCCTCTCTAAACGTTGTAGTTTATGGACAGCTCCAAATAAAGATGCACCTTGTCATTTGTACAGGCTGAGCCTGAAGCATATGAGCGAAAATTGCGGAAACTCTGAGGGGCAGCGCTTGGATCCTCTCTGAGATTTCAGGTTATCACCAACATTTGGCTCACTTCTAATCTGACCGGTTGATGAATTTTTCAGAAATTTTTTTTTTAAATTATTCTTGTTAGTGCACATTAAAAGCATACATGGGCACGAAAAATCCGGCGGGGGGAATGGAGACGTTGGGGGCTCCAGAAAAAAGGCCAAAAAACGCCTATGTTGCCTTAAATAAGCGAAAATTTTCTCCCTCCGGGGGCGGGGGGGGGTGGAGGAGGGGGGTATGGCCGGCCAAGGGGGTGGTATTGGCCGGCGAGGGGAGGGGTATACCCCACACCCCCGGCCCATGTATGATTAAGAGGTCTTCCCCACCCAAAATTGGCCTGGATTGGGCCCTCTGCGATCATCGCCCACCAGGGCCGGGCCGGCTCTGCCCGTTTAGGATTTTCGGCACGCCTGGCCGGGATCAATTTTTGAGAGGCGGGCCGGTGGGGCATGCACAGCAGAAACTTTAGAGCGAAATTAAAATTAAACACAAAATAGAAATACACACTCGTTTTTCTGTTTTAAAATGCTACTTTTGAAAGCTTAACTTTAATTTTAGCTTTCAATTTGAGAATTCAGACCAAATTTTCAAAATTTTAGTTAAACAAAGCAAAAACCAATGGGCCGGACTGGATTTTGATGACGGGCGGATATCACTCTGCTGAAAGGCCTGCTGAGCCTGGCCGAGCCCAAAAAAACGTGCCCATGGATGCTACCTTATACCATGGTGGGGGGCATATGGACCTAGAATCGATCCATAGAACAGAAAACAACTGGCGTTAGTAAGCCATAAGCGCAACACAAGATCCATACGACTCAGACGCATTCAGCAGTGCCATGGCGATTGCCTTTGCGCGGGTGTAGTTATTGGCTAGTTGGGCTTTGGAGCAAAAAAGTTGATATCCTGTTCTTTACATCTTGGATACTGACTCCAATAACTACACCTTTATTCATATATCCACTGATTCAGGGTTTGGTTAATGAGTATTGGCCATTTTTCATACAGTTATCATTTGGCAAACTGCCGTCCAACCCAAATCGTGTTTTGGTGAACAATTCTAGCTTTGGTCAGCTCACTTGTGACCTGAACTGCACTGATTCAGGCTTTGGTTAATGAGTATTGGCCATTTTTCATACAGTTATCATTTGGCAAACTGCTGTCCCACCCAAATCGTGTTTTGGCGAACAATTCTAGCTTTGGTCAGCTCACTTGTGACCTGAACTGCACTGATTCAGGCTTTGGTTAATGAGTATTGGCCATTTTTCATACAGTTATCATTTGGCAAACTGTTGTCCCACCCAAATCGTGTTTTGGTGAACAATTCTAGCTTTGGTCAGCTCACTTGTGACCTGAACTGCACTGATTCAGGCTTTGGTTAATGAGTATTGGCCATTTTTCATACAGTTATCATTTGGCAAACTGCTGTCCCACCCAAATCGTGTTTTGGTGAACAATTCTAGCTTTGGTCAGCTCACTTGTGACCTGAACTGTACTGATTCAGGCTTTGGTTAATGAGTATTGGCCATTTTTCATACAGTTATCATTTGGCAAACTGCCATCCAACCCAAATCGTGTTTTGGTGAACAATTCTAGCTTTGGTCAGCTCACTTGTGACCTGAACTGTACTGATTCAGGCTTTGGTTAATGAGTATTGGCCATTTTTCATACAGTTATCATTTGGCAAACTGCCATCCAACCCAAATCGTGTTTTGGTGAACAATTCTAGCTTTGGTCAGCTCACTTGTGACCTGAACTGTACTGATTCAGGCTTTGGTTAATGAGTATTGGCCATTTTTCATACAGTTATCATTTGGCAAACTGCTGTCCCACCCAAATCGTGTTTTGGTGAACAATTCTAGCTTTGGTCAGCTCGCTTGTGACCTGAACTGCACTGATTCAGGCTTTGGTTAATGAGTATTGGCCATTTTTCATACAGTTATCATTTGGCAAACTGCTGTCCCACCCAAATCATGTTTTGGTGAACAATTCTAGCTTTGGTCAGCTCACTTGTGACCTGAACTGCACTGATTCAGGCTTTGGTTAATGAGTATTGGCCATTTTTCATACAGTTATCATTTGGCAAACTGCTGTCCAACCCAAATCGTATTTTGGAGAACAACTCTCAAGTCAAATTGAAATCAGATCAGGTCTCTCACAAGTCAAATTACCAGCCTTTTGCTCTAATCAGGTTACCAATCTATGATGTGGATGGGATTGCCAACTGATTTCTTATCCTGAAAAATCTCGTTTTCTCTGAAGTTGGCATTCGGTTGGCGCAATCATAAAATTGGGTGTTATCTTAGTGCCTCTGCAACCACATTAAATTAAGTTCTTAAGGTGACTGCACAGTCTACAGTAAACTTCTCTTCAGAGTGGACTGACTGCACATACCACACTGCATCAGTCAAATTACCTCACCATTGCTCTAATCAGGTTGCCAATCTATGATGTGGATGGGATTGCCAACTGATTTCTTATCCTGAAAAATCTCGTTTTCTCTGAAAGTTGGCATTCGGTTGGTGCAATCATAAAATTGGGTGTCATCTTAGTGCTGCTGCAACCACATTAAATTAAGTTCTTAAGGTGACTGCACAGTCTACAGTAAACTTCTCTTCAGAGTGGACTGATTGCACATACCACACTGCATCAGTCAAATTACCAGCCTATTGTTCTAATCAGGTTACCAATCTATGATGTGGATGGGATTGCCAACTGATTTCTTATCCTGAAAAATCTCGTTTTCTCTGAAGTTGGCATTCGGTTGGCGCAATCATAAAATTGGGTGTTATCTTAGTGCCTCTGCAACCACATTAAATTAAGTTCTTAAGGTGACTGCACAGTCTACAGTAAACTTCTCTTCAGGGTGGACTGACTGCACATACCACACTGCATCAGTCAAATTACCTCACTATTGCTCTAATCAGGTTGCCAATCTATGATGTGGATGGGATTGCCAACTGATTTCTTATCCTGAAAAATCTCGTTTTCTCTGAAAGTTGGCATTGGTTGGTGCAATCATAAAATTGGGTGTCATCTTAGTGCTGCTGCAACCACATTAAATTATGTTCTTAAGGTGACTGCAGAGTCTACAGTAAACTCCTCTTCAGAGTGGACTGATTGCACATACTGCACTGCGTTAGTCACATTACCAGACTACTGCTCTAATCAGGTTACCAATCTATGATGTGGATGGGATTGCCAACTGATTTCTTATATTGCGAAATCTGGTTTTCTCTGAAGTTGGCATTCGATTGGCGCAATCATAAAATTTGTGTGTTATCTTAGTGCCTCTGCAACCACATTAAATTAAGTTCTTAAGGTGACTGCACAGTCTACAGTAAACTTCTCTTCAGAGTGGACTGACTGCACATACCGCACTGCATCAGTCAAATTACCTCACTATTGCTCTAATCAGGTTGCCAATCTATGATGTGGATGGGATTGCCAACTGATTTCTTATCCTGAAAAATCTCGTTTTCTCTGAAAGTTGGCATTGGTTGGTGCAATCATAAAATTGGGTGTCATCTTAGTGCTGCTGCAACCACATTAAATTATGTTCTTAAGGTGACTGCAGAGTCTACAGTAAACTCCTCTTCAGAGTGGACTGATTGCACATACTGCACTGCGTTAGTCACATTACCAGACTACTGCTCTAATCAGGTTACCAATCTATGATGTGGATGGGATTGCCAACTGATTTCTTATATTGCGAAATCTCGTTTTCTCTGAAGTTGGCATTCGATTGGCGCAATCATAAAATTTGTGTGTTATCTTAGTGCCTCTGCAACCACATTAAATTAAGTTCTTAAGGTGACTGCACAGTCTACAGTAAACTTCTCTTCAGAGTGGACTGACTGCACATACCACACTGCATCAGTCAAATTACCTCACTATTGCTCTAATCAGGTTGCCAATCTATGATGTGGATGGGATTGCCAACTGATTTCTTATCCTGCAAAAATCTCGTTTTCTCTGAAAGCTGGCATTCAGTTGGTGCAATCATAAAATTGGGTGTCATCTTAGTGCTGCTGCAACCACATTAAATTATGTTCTTAAGGTGACTGCACAGTCTACAGTAAACTTCTCTTCAGAGTGGACTGATTGCACATACTGCACTGTGTTAGTCACATTACCAGACTACTGCTCTAATCAGGTTGCCAATCTATGATGTGGATGGGATTGCCAACTGATTTCTTATCCTGAAAAATCTCGTTTTCTTTGAAGTTGGCATTCGGTTGGCGCAATCATAAAATTGGATGTTATCTTAGTGCCTCTGCACCCACATTAAATTAAGTTCTTAAGGTGACTACACAGTCTACAGTAAACTTCTCTTCAGAGTGGACTGATTGCACATACCACACTGCATCAGTCAAATTACCAGCCTATTGCTCTAATCAGGTTACCAATCTATGATGTGGATGGGATTGCCAACTGATTTCTTATCCTGAAAAATCTCGTTTTCTTTGAAGTTGGCATTCGGTTGGCGCAATCATAAAATTGGATGTTATCTTAGTGCCTCTGCACCCACATTAAATTAAGTTCTTGAGGTGACTACACAGTCTACAGTAAACTTCTCTTCAGAGTGTGCTGATTGCACATACCACACTGCATCAGTCAAATTACCAGCCTATTGCTCTAATCAGGTTACCAATCTATGATGTGGATGGGATTGCCAACTGATTTCTTATCCTGAAAAATCTCGTTTTCTCTGAAGTTGGCATTCGATTGGCGCAATCATAAAATTGGGTGTTATCTTAGTGCCTCTGCAACCAAATTAAATTAAGTTCTTAAGGTGACTGCACAGTCTACAGCAAACTTCTCTTCAGAGTGGACTGATTGCACATACCACACTGCATCAGTCAAATTACCAGCCTATTGCACTAATCAGGTTACCAATCTATGATGTGGATGGGATTGTCAACTGATTTCTTATCCTGAAAAATCTCGTTTTCTCTGAAGTTGGCATTCGGTTGGCGCAATCATAAAATTGGGTGTTATCTTAGTGCCTCTGCAACCAAATTAAAATAAGTTCTTAAGGTGACAGCACAGTCTACAGCAAACTTCTCTTCAGAGTGGACTGATTGCACATACCACACTGCATCAGTCAAATTACCAGCCTATTGCTCTAATCAGGTTACCAATCTATGATGTGGATGGGATTGCCAACTGATTTCTTATCCTGAAAAATCTCGTTTTCTCTGAAGTTGGCATTCGGTTGGCACAATCATAAAATTGGGTGTTATCTTAGTGCCTCTGCAACCACATTAAATTAAGTTCTTAAGGTGACTGCACAGTCTACAGTAAACTTCTCTTCAGAGTGGACTGACTGCACATACCACACTGCATCAGTCAAATTACCTCACTATTGCTCTAATCAGGTTGCCAATCTATGATGTGGAAGGGATTGCCAACTGATTTCTTATCGTGAAAAATCTCGTTTTCTCTGAAAGTTGGCATTCGGTTGGTGCAATCATAAAATTGGGTGTCATCTTAGTGCTGCTGCAACCACATTAAATTAAGTTCTTAAGGTGACTGCACAGTCTACAGTAAACTTCTCTTCAGAGTGGACTGATTGCACATACCACACTGCATCAGTCAAATTACCAGACTATTGCTCTAATCAGGTTACCAATCTATGATGTGGATGGGATTGCCAACTGATTTCTTATCCTGAAAAATCTCGTTTTCTCTGAAGTTGGCATTCGGTTGGCACAATCATAAAATTGGGTGTTATCTTAGTGCCTCTGCAACCACATTAAATTAAGTTCTTAAGGTGACTGCACAGTCTACAGTAAACTTCTCTTCAGAGTGGACTGACTGCACATACCACACTGCATCAGTCAAATTACCTCACTATTGCTCTAATCAGGTTGCCAATCTATGATGTGGATGGGATTGCCAACTGATTTCTTATCCTGAAAAATCTCGTTTTCTCTGAAAGTTGGCATTTGGTTGGCGCAATCATAAAATTGGGTGTCATCTTAGTGCCGCTGCAACCACTGCAACCGCATTAAATTAAGGTATTAAGGTGATTACACAGTCTACAGTAAACTTCTCTTCAGAGTGGACTGATTGCACATACCACACTGCATCAGTCAAATTACCAGACTATTGCTCTAATCAGGTTACCAATCTATGATGTGGATGGGATTGCCAACTGATTTCTTATCCTGAAAAATCTCGTTTTCTCTGAAAGTTGGCATTCGGTTGGCACAATCATAAAATTGGGTGTTATCTCAGTGCCTCTGCAACCACATTAAATTAAGTTCTTAAGGTGACTGCACAGTCTACAGTAAACTTCTCTTCAGAGTGGACTGATTGCACATACCACACTGCATCAGTCAAATTACCAGACTATTGCTCTAATCAGGTTACCAATCTATGATGTGGATGGGATTGGCAACTGATTTCTTATCCTGCAAAACCTGGTTTTCACTGAAAGTTGGCATTTGGTTGGCACAATCATAAAATTGGTTGTCATCTCAGTGCCTCTGCAACCACATTAAATTAAGTTCTTAAGGTGACTGCACAGTCTACAGTAAACTTCTCTTCAGAGTGGACTGATTGCACATACCACACTGCATCAGTCAAATTACCAGACTATTGCTCTAATCAGGTTACCAATCTAAGTTGTGGATGGGATTGCCAACTGATTTCTTATCCTGCAAAACCTGGTTTTCACTGAAAGTTGGCATTTGGTTGGCGCAATCATAAAATTGGGTGTCATCTCAGTGCCTCTGCAACCACATTAAATTAAGTTCTTAAGGTGACTGCACAGTCTACAGTAAACTTCTCTTCAGAGTGGACTGATTGCACATACCACACTGCATCAGTCAAATTACCAGACTACTGCTCTAATTAGGTTACCAATCTATGATGTGGATGGGATTGCCAACTGATTTCTTATCCTGAAAAATCTCGTTTTCTCTGAAGTTGGCATTTGGTTGGCGCAATCATAAAATTGGGTGTCATCTAAGTGCTGCTGCAACCACATTAAATTATGTTCTTAAGGTGACTGCACAGTCTACAGTAAACTTCTCTTCAGAGTGGACTGATTGCACATACCACACTGCATCAGTCAAATTACCAGACTATTGCTCTAATCAGGTTACCAATCTAAGTTGTGGATGGGATTGCCAACTGATTTCTAATATTGCAAAATCTGGTTTTCTCTAAAAGTTGGCATTTGGTTGGCGCAATCATAAAATTGGGTGTTATCTCAGTGCCTCTGCAACCACATTAAATTAAGTTCTTAAGGTGACTGCACAGTCTACAGCAAACTTCTCTTCAGAGTGGACTGATTGCACATACCACACTGCATCAGTCAAATTACCAGACTACTGCTCTAATTAGGTTACCAATCTATGATGTGGATGGGATTGCCAACTGATTTCTTATCCTGAAAAATCTCGTTTTCTCTGAAGTTGGCATTTGGTTGGCGCAATCATAAAATTGGGTGTCATCTAAGTGCTGCTGCAACCAGATTAAATTAAGTTCTTAAGATGACTGCACAGTCTACAGTAAACTTCTCTTCAGAGTGGACTGATTGCACATACCACACTGCATCAGTCAAATTACCAGACTACTGCTCTAATTAGGTTACCAATCTATGATGTGGATGTGATTGCCAACTGATTTCTTATCCTGAAAAATCTCGTTTTCTCTGAAGTTGGCATTCGGTTGGCACAATCATAAAATTGGGTGTTATCTTAGTGCCTCTGCAACCACATTAAATTAAGTTCTTAAGGTGACTGCACAGTCTACAGTAAACTTCTCTTCAGAGTAGACTGATTGCACATACCACACTGCATCAGTCAAATTACCAGACTATTGCTCTAGTCAGGTTACCAATCTATGATGTGGATCGGATTCCCAACTGATTTCTTATCCTGCGAAATCTCTTTTTCTCTGAAAGTTGGCATTTGGTTGGCGCAATCATAAAATTGGGTGTCATCTTAGTGCCGCTGCAACCACTGCAACCGCATTAAATTAAGGTATTAAGGTGATTACACAGTCTACAGTAAACTTCTCTTCAGAGTGGACTGATTGAACATACCACACTGCGTTAGTCACATTACCAGACTACTGCTCTAATCAGGTTGCCAATCTATGATGAGGATGGGATTGCCAACTGATTTCTTATCCTGAAAAATCTCGTTTTCTCTGAAAGTTGGCATTCGGTTGGCACAATCATAAAATTGGGTGTTATCTCAGTGCCTCTGCAACCACATTAAATTAAGTTCTTAAGGTGACTGCACAGTCTACAGTAAACTTCTCTTCAGAGTGGACTGATTGCACATACCACACTGCATCAGTCAAATTACCAGACTATTGCTCTAATCAGGTTACCAATCTATGATGTGGATGGGATTGCCAACTGATTTCTTATCCTGAAAAATCTCGTTTTCTCTGAAAGTTGGCATTCGGTTGGCACAATCATAAAATTGGGTGTTATCTCAGTGCCTCTGCAACCACATTAAATTAAGTTCTTAAGGTGACTGCACAGTCTACAGTAAACTTCTCTTCAGAGTGGACTGATTGCACATACCACACTGCATCAGTCAAATTACCAGACTATTGCTCTAATCAGGTTACCAATCTATGATGTGGATGGGATTGCCAACTGATTTCTTATCCTGAAAAATCTCGTTTTCTCTGAAGTTCTGAAGTTGGCATTCGGTTGGCACAATGATAAAATTGGGTGTTATCTTAGTGCCTCTGCAACCACATTAAATTAAGTTCTTAAGGTGACTGCACAGTCTACAGTAAACTTCTCTTCAGAGTAGACTGATTGCACATACCACACTGCATCAGTCAAATTACCAGACTATTGCTCTAATCAGGTTACCAATCTATGATGTGGATCGGATTCCCAACTGATTTCTTATCCTGCGAAATCTCTTTTTCTCTGAAAGTTGGCATTTGGTTGGCGCAATCATAAAATTGGGTGTCATCTTAGTGCCGCTGCAACCACTGCAACCGCATTAAATTAAGGTATTAAGGTGATTACACAGTCTACAGTAAACTTCTCTTCAGAGTGGACTGATTGAACATACCACACTGCGTTAGTCACATTACCAGACTACTGCTCTAATCAGGTTGCCAATCTATGATGAGGATGGGATTGCCAACTGATTTCTTATCCTGAAAAATCTCGTTTTCTCTGAAAGTTGGCATTTGGTTGGTGCAATCATAAAATTGGGTGTCATCTTAGTGCTGCTGCAACCAAATTAAATTATGTTCTTAAGGTGACTGCACAGTCTACAGTAAACTTCTCTTCAGAGTGGACTGATTGCACATACCACACTGCATCAGTCAAATTACCAGACTATTGCTCTAATCAGGTTACCAATCTATGATGTGGATGGGATTGCCAACTGATTTCTTATCCTGAAAAATCTCGTTTTCTCTGAAAGTTGGCATTCGGTTGGCACAATCATAAAATTGGGTGTTATCTCAGTGCCTCTGCAACCACATTAAATTAAGTTCTTAAGGTGACTGCACAGTCTACAGTAAACTTCTCTTCAGAGTAGTGTGGAATACATATATGTATATGTAAAAAATACATATTATGTATTATTTTTGGAATACATATATGTATATGTATATGTTTATGTATTCCTCAGAGAATATGTTTATGTATATGTATTCTGAGGCCATTATGTATTTAAAATACATATTTGAAAATACATATTTAATTTCTGATGAAATGCTGCATTTTCAAGTCTCAGCCTGCCATCCATAGCATGAAATTACATTTTCTTAGGATGCCAATGTCTGAATTTGGTCCAGCGGTAGAAAAACCACAGATTTGGTGTTTTAATTAAGTATTATACCATCACCCTGTAAAGTGGTGCGTACTGTTATTTTACTATAGTATAGTAAAACAAAAATTAGTAATACTAGTGGTATTTTACTAGTAGTAAAATAATAGTAAAAAGTAAAATTAAGAGCCAATAGTAAAGTAAAAATTAAATTAAATTACCAATGGCCGTCAATAGTAAAATAGAAATTTTACTACTATTTTACTAGTTTCTGCTGAATTCTAGCCAAATTCTTGATCAATTTTGCAATAAAAGATGTGTGGGCGCATTATTGTCAGTCGAATTTCACACATTTTTGTCTCTAAATTTCTAGGGAACCTCGTATCATGATCAAATTTAGCAACTATTTAGCACCAACATTAATTATTCATGAGATCTTGGCATCATTGATGCAAAATTGCCCCTAATAACTAGTAAAATCGTAGTAAAATAGTAGTAAAATCAGTAAAATTATTAGTAAAACAAAAATTAGTAAAATCGGAGCTGCTTGATAGTAAAACAAAAATAAAAATTAAATTGAAGAGCTGAATTTGTAGTAAATTTAGTAAATAGTAAAAAAAAATCCACTAGTAAAATAACAGTAGTGGTGCGAGGCGACCAAAATGAGTTCTAATGAGGGAACATTTAGATTTTCAAATTCAATGGATAAATGGCAGGAGAAAAATGCTCTTTTCTTTTGCTAGTTGACCTAGACGAAATTATTGGCCATTGCGGTTTCAAAAACAAAGTTCATTGCACAGGTCTCCCATACAGAAAAAGACTGACTGTACGTGGAGGATTTTTAACAGAACTTAAATGTGGAAATTATTGCTAATTTGACTGACGTACTGAATCAATTTCATGCTAATCAGGTCCAAGCGTAGACCCTTTCTAATTTCAGTCACAAACAACTCTTTTAGCAGCATTTTTCAACTTAAAACCTGGCTTTGAAAAAAATATGTATAATATGTATTTTATGTACATATTTTTTGAAAAAATACATATACATATTATGTATATGTATTCGTCATCGGAGAACATATACATATATGTATATGTATATGTTATGTATTCCACAAATTCAATATTTTGCCAACAGTACTTCAGAGTGGACTGATTGCACATACCACACTGCATCAGTCAAATTACCAGACTATTGCTCTAATCAGGTTACCAATCTATGATGTGGATGGGATTGCCAAC
Source organism: Sabatieria punctata (assembly GCA_030248155.1). Lineage (NCBI taxonomy): Eukaryota > Metazoa > Nematoda > Chromadorea > Araeolaimida > Comesomatidae > Sabatieria > Sabatieria punctata. Next base: position 2,790 of record JASANB010007428.1, on the reverse strand, counting down.
TGATTTCTTATCCTGAAAAATCTCGTTTTCTCTGAAAGTTGGCATTCGGTTGGCACAATCATAAAATTGGGTGTTATCTCAGTGCCTCTGCAACCACATTAAATTAAGTTCTTAAGGTGACTGCACAGTCTACAGTAAACTTCTCTTCAGAGTGGACTGATTGCACATACCACACTGCATCAGTCAAATTACCAGACTATTGCTCTAATCAGGTTACCAATCTATGATGTGGATGGGATTGCCAACTGATTTCTTATCCTGAAAAATCTCGTTTTCTCTGAAGTTGGCATTCGGTTGGCACAATCATAAAATTGGGTGTTATCTTAGTGCCTCTGCAACCACATTAAATTAAGTTCTTAAGGTGACTGCACAGTCTACAGTAAACTTCTCTTCAGAGTGGACTGATTGCACATACCACACTGCATCAGTCAAATTACCAGACTATTGCTCTAATCAGGTTACCAATCTATGATGTGGATCGGATTCCCAACTGATTTCTTATCCTGCGAAATCTCTTTTTCTCTGAAAGTTGGCATTTGGTTGGCGCAATCATAAAATTGGGTGTCATCTTAGTGCCGCTGCAACCACATTAAATTAAGTTATTAAGGTGACTACACAGTCTACAGTAAACTTCTCTTCAGAGTGGACTGATTGAACATACCACACTGCGTTAGTCACATTACCAGACTACTGCTCTAATCAGGTTGCCAATCTATGATGAGGATGGGATTGCCAACTGATTTCTTATCCTGAAAAATCTCGTTTTCTCTGAAAGTTGGCATTTGGTTGGTGCAATCATAAAATTGGGTGTCATCTTAGTGCTGCTGCAACCAAATTAAATTATGTTCTTAAGGTGACTGCACAGTCTACAGTAAACTTCTCTTCAGAGTGGACTGATTGCACATACCACACTGCATCAGTCAAATTACCAGACTATTGCTCTAATCAGGTTACCAATCTATGATGTGGATGGGATTGCCAACTGATTTCTTATCCTGAAAAATCTCGTTTTCTCTGAAGTTGGCATTTGGTTGGCGCAATCATAAAATTGGGTGTTATCTTAGTGCCTCTGCAACCACATTAAATTAAGTTCTTAAGGTGACTGCACAGTCTACAGTAAACTTCTCTTCAGAGTGGACTGATTGCACATACCACACTGCATCAGTCAAATTACCACACTATTGCTCTAATCAGGTTACCAATCTATGATGTGGATCGGATTCCCAACTGATTTCTTATCCTGCGAAATCTCTTTTTCTCTGAAAGTTGGCATTCGGTTGGCGCAATCATAAAATTGGGTGTTATCTTAGTGCCTCTGCAACCACATTAAATTAAGTTCTTAAGGTGACTGCACAGTCTACAGTAAACTTCTCTTCAGAGTGGACTGATTGCACATACCACACTGCATCAGTCAAATTACCACACTATTGCTCTAATCAGGTTACCAATCTATGATGTGGATCGGATTCCCAACTGATTTCTTATCCTGCGAAATCTCTTTTTCTCTGAAAGTTGGCATTCGGTTGGCGCAATCATAAAATTGGGTGTCATCTTAGTGCCGCTGCAACCGCATTAAATTAAGTTATTAAGGTGACTACACAGTCTACAGTAAACTTCTCTTCAGAGTGGACTGATTGAACATACCACACTGCGTTAGTCACATTACCAGACTATTGCTCTAATCAGGTTACCAATCTATGATGTGGATGGGATTGCCAACTGATTTCTTATCCTGAAAAATCTCGTTTTCTCTGAAAGTTGGCATTCGGTTGGTGCAATCATAAAATTGGGTGTCATCTTAGTGCTGCTGCAACCACATTAAATTATGTTCTTAAGGTGACTGCACAGTCTACAGTAAACTTCTCTTCAGAGTGGACTGATTGCACATACCACACTGCATCAGTCAAATTACCAGACTATTGCTCTAATCAGGTTACCAATCTATGATGTGGATGGGATTGCCAACTGATTTCTTATCCTGAAAAATCTCGTTTTCTCTGAAAGTTGGCATTCGGTTGGCGCAATCATAAAATTGGGTGTTATCTTAGTGCCTCTGCAACCACATTAAATTAAGTTCTTAAGGTGACTGCACAGTCTACAGTAAACTTCTCTTCAGAGTGGACTGATTGCACATACCACACTGCATCAGTCAAATTACCAGACTATTGCTCTAATCAGGTTACCAATCTATGATGTGGATGGGATTGCCAACTGATTTCTTATCCTGAAAAATCTCGTTTTCTCTGAAAGTTGGCATTCGGTTGGCGCAATCATAAAATTGGGTGTTATCTTAGTGCCTCTGCACCCACATTAAATTAAGTTCTTAAGGTGACTGCACAGTCTACAGTAAACTTCTCTTCAGAGTGGACTGATTGCACATACCACACTGCATCAGTCAAATTACCACACTATTGCTCTAATCAGGTTACCAATCTATGATGTGGATCGGATTCCCAACTGATTTCTTATCCTGCGAAATCTCTTTTTCTCTGAAAGTTGGCATTTGGTTGGCGCAATCATAAAATTGGGTGTCATCTTAGTGCCGCTGCAACCGCTGCAACCGCATTAAATTAAGTTATTAAGGTGACTACACAGTCTACAGTAAACTTCTCTTCAGAGTGGACTGATTGAACATACCACACTGCATCAGTCAAATTACCAGACTACTGCTCTAATTAGGTTACCAATCTATGATGTGGATGGGATTGCCAACTGATTTCTTATCCTGAGAAATCTCGTTTTCTCTGAAAGTTGGCATTTGGTTGGTGCAATCATAAAATTGGGTGTCAT